>PVHP010032723.1:0-20087 GCA_004024765.1 Zapus hudsonius | reverse complement strand
GCACACCAGGGCCACCTTGTGGGTCTGGCTTATGTGGGACCTGGGGAATTGAACCCGGGGCCTTAGGCACTGGAGGCAAGTGCCTTACCCGCTGAGCCATCTCTCCAGCCCGTTTCTTGTTAATAATTTTATTTATAAAAAATATTTGATCTATTTATATATTTATTTGAGAGAGGTAGATAGAAAGAATGGGCATGCCAGGGCCTCTAGCCACTACAAACGAACTCCAGATGCATGCACCACCTTGTGCATATGGCTTTACATGGGTACTGGGAGTTGAATCTGGGTCATTAGGCTTTGCAGCAAGTGTCTTAACTACCGAGTAATCTCTCCAGCCCTATTTTACTTTTTTATACTGATTTACATTAGGCCATTTTCATGCAAGTATATAATGTACTTTGAGCAAACTCCCCCTGTGCCCTGCTATCATCCCTTTTTTTTTTTTTGTCCCTCCCTCTTTCCATAATTCCTTTGTTCCCCTGGACAGTTTTGTATCTACTTTCATGTCATCTATACATATAATTTTATGTACCTGTCTAAAATCTAGAACTGTGCTGGAGAAATTGCTCAGTGGTTAAGGCACTTGCCTCCAGTGCCTAAGGCCCTGGGTTCAATTCCTCAGTACCCACATAAGCCAGTCGGCACAAAGTGGTAGCCCTGGTGTTCGTTCTTTCTCTGTCTTTATCTCTCTGATTGAAAATGAATAAATAAAATATTTTAATAATAATAATAATAATAATAATAATAAAATAAAACCTAGAACCTATAAATGAGAGAATCATGATACTTGTCTTTCTGAGAGTGACTTAATTCACTTATCTCTAGTTGTATCCATTTTCATGAAAATGTAATAGCTTCATTCTTTATGGCTGAATGAAAAAAACTCCATTGGGCATAATATAAGCCACATTTCTCTCCCAAATAATTAATATTTATTTTATTTTATTTTGATTTTTCATGGCAGGGTCTTGTTCTAGCCCAGGCTGACTTGGAATTCACTTTGTTGTCTCAAGGGTTGCCTCGAACTCATGGCGATCCTCCTACTTCTGCCTCTGAGTGCTGGGATTAAAGATGTGCACTACCACATCTGGCTACATAAATATTTTTTTAAGGTAGAATTTTCTTATTAACGGTAGGGATTGAACCTAGGTCCTTACTCATGCTAAGTTAGAGTGCTATAGCCCACTGGCCTGGAAGCTAGGGTTTTTGCAGGAAGCAGAGGGCCATTCTCATGTGGGAGGCAGGGACATGATGGTGCATGGAGAAGCCTCATCGTGTGGTGTACCTCGCTGAGTGCTCTTGTCAGATAGAGCAAGGGAAGTGACCTGAAATTGAGTGCCCTGGGCTGAAGCTGCAGCAGAGCCATTCTTTATATATGAGGCTGTCTGAGGATTTTTTTTGTTTTTGAGACAGGATTTCATGGATCCCTGGCTTGCCTCAAACTCACTGATCCTCTTGTCTCTGCTTCCCAAATGCTGAGATTATAGCTATGTAACACCTAAGCCAGGCTTAAGGCTTTCTATTTTCTGGGCAGTGTCTCCTAAGAGAGAGAAGAGGTTCTTTCTAAGCAGGAAATCCCACAGGCAGGTGTAATTCTCTCAGCCATTTTCTCCCAACTCGTCACAAGGACAGGCCAGGTACTGTGGATTCCCCTGTACCCTGTGATCAATCAGGAACCATCCTCCCTGACTGCTGTTTCTTCTGACTGTAGGTTGGAGGCATCAAGCCAGGTTGTTTTAAGATCGGAAATACAGGTGGGATGCTGGACAACATTCTGGCTTCCAAACTGTACCGCCCAGGTAGTGTGGCCTACGTCTCACGCTCTGGAGGCATGTCCAATGAGCTCAACAACATCATCTCCCGGACCACAGATGGCGTCTACGAGGGTGTGGCCATCGGTGGGGACAGGTAATGAGCCGGGAGCCTCCCACCATGGAGTTGACCTGAAGTGGGTTCTGCAGTTTCTGCTTACTGCCGGAGCACCATGACCATAGTGATGTGGCATAAGTCTGCAGGCTGCTCTTGACTCAGGACCAGAAATCAGAAGCCATAGGGAAATGTGTATTTTAAAACTATTTCAGGGCTTTCAAACCAGTTCTGTTGGTTGTCTGCAAAGTAGCTGTAGGGAGGCACTAGAGTGTAGTGTTTGGAGGGTCAGTTCTGCAATCCCAACAAAGGGGTTCGAATCCTAGTGTGCCAGTAGGGGTCTTCTGGACAGATTGCTTACCTCATTTGTCCTTCACCATGCTTACATATGAAATGGATAAAATGAATGCCCCAGAAAGGACTAAGCAAGAAGCTAACACAGTCTTACCACTTAGTAGGTGGTTAGTAAATGTTAATCATAATTAATAATTATCCTGGGTTTTGTTAGTACAGAGAAATGCCTGTCACTCAGTTCATAATAAATATTAGCTCTTGCTGTTTATTATGTTATTACTACTGCTGTGGTTTGGGTGAGGGACTAAAAGCTATGCCTTATCTCTGTGACCGTACCAGATCATGTCAAATGGGATGCTAGGTAAGAAAAGACTTGTTGAGGTATTAGGAATGTGGTTGAAAGGGAACCCCAAGTTCTCCCTGACCAAAGACTCTAGGTTGAATCTAGCAATATTAGAGCACACAGGGAGATCTGCCAAGGAACTTGCTCGGCCTTCTTTCTTTTACAGACTTTTAGGACACTAGAAAATAAAACAGATGTTCTTCCCACAATGACCTGCCAGCTTGACACACATATTAGTTATTCATTTAAAAGCCCTTCTTGTGGGCTGGAGAGATGGTTCAGTGGTTAAGGGGCTTGCCTGTAAAGCAAAAGGACCTAGTTCAATTCCCTAGTACCCACATAAAGCCAGACGCACAAAGTGATGTTCATTTGCAGTGGCTGGAGGCCCTGGCATGCGTATTCTCTCTCTCTCCCCCCCCCTCTGTGTGTGTGTGTGTGTCTAATATTTAATGCAGTATTGTAAAGGGAAAATATCCTTTCATGGGGCTTGGGGAGATGGCTCAGAAGTTTTAAAGGTACTTGCTTGCAAAGCCTGATGGCCTGGATTCAATTTTCCAGTCCCCGTGTAAAGTCAGATTGACATTTATTTGCAACAGCAAGAGATCTTAATGTTCCCATATGCACGTTTACATATGCAAAGAAAAAAAAAACAAGTTAGAGAGCTGGAGAGATGGCTTAGTGTTAAAGTTAAAGTGTTTGCCTGCAAAGCAGAAGGGACCTGAGTTCAATTCCTTAGTACCTATGGAAAGCCTGATGTGCCATACGCTTTCTCTCTGTGTATCTCTCTGCTTGCTAATGAATAAATAATAAAATATTTTTTAAAAAATTAGCTGGGCATAGCTGGGCGTGGTGGCGCACGCCTTTAATCCCAGCACTCGGGAGGCAGAGGTAGGAGGATCACCGTGAGTTCAAGGCCACCCTGAGACTACATAGTGAATTCTAGGTCAGCCTGGACTAGAGCGAGACCCTACCTTGAAAAACCAAAAAAAAAAAAAAAAAAGAAAAATTAGCTGGGCATGTTGGCACACACCTTTAATCATAGCACTTGGGAGGCAGAGGTAGGAGGATCACGGAGTTCGAGGCCAGACTGAGAATACATAGTGAATTCCAGATCAGCCTGGGCTAGGGTGAAACCCTACCTGGAAAAAAACAATAAAAATATGATAATATAGTTATTTTCTAAAAATCCTTTCTGGGCTGGAGAGATGACTCAGCCTTGAAGGGGCTTGTTTGCAAACCCTGATGTCCTGGGTTCAAATCCCCAGTACCCATGTGAAGTGAGATGCACAAAGTGGCACTATGTATCTGGAGTTTTTGCAGTGGCAAGAGGCCCTGGTATGCCCATTCCTCTTCTCTCTCTCTCTCTCATTCTCTCTCTGCTTGCACAAAAAAAATTTTTTTTTTTGGTTTTTCGAGGTAGGGTCTCTCTCTAGTCCAGGCTGACCTGGAATTCACTATGTAGTCTCAGCAAACCTCCTATCTCTGACTCCCGAGTGCTGGGATAAAGGTGTGCACCACCACGCCCGGCTAAAAAAAAAATTTTTTAAATTAAATTGCTTCTTTTTTATATTTTATTTATTCATTTTTTAAGCAGAGATACAGAGACAGAGAGAGAGAGAGAGAGAGAGAGAGAGAGAGAGAGAGCACGCACCAGAGCCACCACTTTGTGGGTCTGGCTTATGTGGGACCTGGGGAATTGAACCCAGGGCCTTAGGCACTGGAGGCAAGTGCCTTAACCGCTGAGCCATCTCTCTAGCCCTTTTTTTTTTTTTTAAATATTTTATTTATTCATTTTCAAGCAGAGAGAGAATTGTGTGCACTAGGGCCACCACCTTGTGGTTCTGGCTTATGTGGGTCCTGGGGAATTGAACCCGGGGCCTTAGGCACTGGAGGCAAGTGCCTTAACCGCTGAACCATCTCTCCAGCCCTAAAAATTTTTTTTAAAAATTCTTTCTGCCACATTTTGCTCATGAGAAACTAGTTCTTAAACCTAATCTATATTCAAATGTAATGCCATCAGGCTCCACTGTTCCTGACACATTTGTGGACATATTTATTTTGGTGCTATGGATGTATTCTGAGACCATTACATGGACATCTGCCAAAATGAACTTCTCTGGATTTATTCTGTTTCCAGTCTCTTCCTCCTCGAGTTAATGATACCACTCTTAGGCTAAGGATGTAGCTCAGTTGCTCGAGTGCTTGCATGAAGTCCTGAGTTCATTTCCCAGCACCGCATAATCAGATGTGGTGACATGTGCCTGTAATCCCATTACTTAGGAGGTAGAGGCTGGAGCATCATGTAAAGTCATCCACACCTCTCCAAGCCTTTCTCCTAATCCCCACGCTCCTGCTGTTGACAGGTACCCCGGCTCCACATTCATGGATCACGTGCTCCGTTACCAGGACACTCCTGGAGTCAAGATGATTGTAGTTCTTGGAGAGGTGAGTTATTCTAGAGTAAGTGCTCCATGAACTCATTTTTTAAATAATTCAACCACTTTGGAGATACATAATGTAAAATGATAGTCCTGGTAATCCCTCTCCCCTACTCACCAAGACTTCTGGGGCCTAGAGTTTGCACAGTGAAAGAGAAGCTCTGCTCCCACTGCCCAGGGTGTCCACCTGATGGGGAAGATGGCTGGAATAGCAAGGGCAGGTTTGAAACTCCAGTAGAGTTCTGTAACCCCAGCCCCTCCCTCCTCTGAGCAGGTCTGATCCTCCATCATCATATAATCTGGATCAAAGGGGGTATCCAAGGACTCCTCTCAAAGATGTACTGTCCTTGTGGGAATCGTGTCAGCATCTTCCAGGCAGAAGCTAAACTGTCTGTTTCTTGGCCCTAGCCTGAGTTCTGTACCCACGCCTTCCGTCTCATAGCCAAGTTGTAGTTTTTAGGACACTTGGTGGCTTTTGGCTGTTTTTCCTGTCGCAGGGCTGGTCCTAGAACAACTCAGGATGGGCTCCACTAACTTGTGGGCTTTTTTTCACCTCTCATTCCTTGGCAGATTGGGGGCACTGAGGAATATAAAATCTGCCGGGGCATCAAGGAGGGCCGCCTAACCAAGCCTGTCGTCTGCTGGTGCATTGGCACCTGTGCCACCATGTTCTCCTCTGAGGTATGAGTGGGACAGGTCATTTCTGAGTAAAATTGGGGGGAAAAAAGAGGGACCTGGGGGGAAGCATGTGTTATCATGTGAAGCAGCTAATTCCTTCAGTAAACTTAGATTGCTTGCTTGGACCCTGTTTGTTCACTAAGAGTTTAATGTCATCTTGGTGATACAGTGTGCAACTTGGCATGGTGGCACACACCTGTAAAGCCAGCATTCAGCCTGAGCCCTGACGTCTGCTGAGCTTCTGAACCGTCTTCTTTGGGACATCATAAGCTTCAACTTAAGATAGTCCTCTTATCTTGAAGGTGGCCGATCACATGATGATATAAAGTTCAACCCATTCATCAGTGGTTGTGGAGCCGCCTGTGGGTTCCTTAGTGTTGTGTGTATAGAGAGAAACAAAGTATATGCACAAGGACATCCCCTGCAGCACTGTAATATAAAAGATGGAAATAACCTAAATGTTCATTGGGAAGAGACGCTCATCATGCTACATCCAATGACTTGGAAGCTGGGCAGAAACTAAAATAATGAGTAGACTGTTACTAGAAATGGAGTTCAAGGGGCTGGAGGGTCATAAAGTGCTTGCTTTGCAAACATGAAAGAACTGAGTTACATCTCCAGAGCCCGTGCATGCATATGCCATACCACACATATTCCACACATGCAAAAACCAGTAACAACAAAAAAATAGCTCTATGACCAAATATAGACTTGTATAGTAACTACCAAGGTAACATTCACCGTTGAGTTTTGGAGCAGGTCAGTCTTTTAATTTCACAGAGAAGAGAAACAAATGTCCACTTACTTTCAAGCTGGAGGTAACTTATTTATTTTTTTTTTGGGGGGGGGGGTTTGAGGTAGGGTCTCGCTCTAGTCCAGGCTGACCTGGAATTCACTATGTAGTCTCAGGGTGGCCTTGAACTCACGGCAATTCTCCTACCTCTGCCTCCTGGGATTAAAGGCGTGCGCCACCACGCCCGGCCCCTTTTAGAAATTTGAGTTTAGTTTTGAGAAATGCCAGGATATGAAGGCCTACTTACTTAGCCTCCTGTGATGGTACACACATGACACTGAGGCAGAGGGATCACTTGAGCTTGGAATTCATGGCCAGACTGAGCAACTTACCAGGATCCCATAGCAAACAACAACAAAATGTACTATTCCCACAAAAAAATGTTTAGCTTCTCAACCCCAGAATTAACAAGTAAAGAATATTCCTTTCCAGCCGGGTGTGGTGGCGCACGCCTTTAATCCCAGCACTCGGGAGGCAGAGGTAGGAGGATCGAAGTGAGTTCGAGGCCAATAAATTCTGGGCTAGAGCGAGACTCTACCTTGAAAAACCAATAAAAAAAAAAAGAGAGAGAGAGTGAGCGAAAGATGCAGATAGAGAGAGAATGAGTGCCTCCAGCCAGTGCAAACAAACTCCAGACACATGCGCCACCTTGTGCATCTGGCTTTACGTGGCTATTGGGATTTGAACTCAGGTCCTTCTGCTTTGCAGGCAAGTGCCTTAACCACTGAGGCATCTCTCCAGCCCCCTGCCCAATTTTTTAATCACTGGTGCAGAGTGAGGTTATTTCTGGAAGCCCATCTTCACTTCGGGTTGTAATGTACACAGCTGACCCTTGCTTCACACCTCATGACCACTGGCTCGAGGGAAGCTGAATGGGCTCAGTGTGAAGGAGGTGATCCTGTAGTTGGGCTGCTGGCTTCAGTACACTTTATCCGTGTGACCTTGAGTAGGCTTCTGGGCTTCAGTTTCCTCATGTGGAAGTCCTCCCTCCAACCTATTTAGTGAGTGTGCTAGAAGCCTGAATGAAGTGACTCACATAAAGCATTTGGCATAGGCCAGCCTTCGATCAGAGTCCCTTTCTCCTGGGGGATCAACAAGCCATTAAGCTACCATCCTTTGCCTTCCAGGTCCAGTTTGGCCATGCTGGAGCCTGTGCCAATCAGGCTTCTGAAACAGCAGTAGCCAAGAACCAGGCCTTGAGGGAGGCAGGAGTGTTTGTGCCCCGGAGCTTTGATGAACTTGGAGAGATCATCCAGTAAGGAGCCCTTCCCCGACCTCCTGACTACACTGACCCCTCCAACACACTCCTGTTCCTCTCAGGCCTCTAGCACAGCTCCGTGGAAAGTCATCTGTGGTTACAGAAGCAGCGGGTCCTGGCCATTCAGGCTGGTGTTAAAACTTATTCAGTTTCTGAGCACACCTGTCTGGCTGGGAGTGGGTAGCCATAACTGAGGCACCAACATGGAGGAGTGGCTTCTATCGAGAGAGTTGTTGGATACCCTCCTTCTCTCCTTGTTTCTATCTCCTGAACTTACTTGGGACACCGATTCAGCTAACCAGACTGCCTGCCTTCTTCCTCTTTTCTTATTTTCAAGTAGGGTCTCTCTCTAAAACTCACTCTGTAGTCTCAGGGTCTCCTTGAACTCAGCACTCCTCCTACCTCTGCTGGGATTAATGGCTTGTGCCACCATACCGGCTCCCATTCAGCTTTATTATCAAGCCCAGCAGAGGTGGGGACTGCAGGGGTGGGAATAAGGACAGTTTTGGTCACAACTTGTTTTCATTTAGTTCTCAGGATCTGACTGATAGAATTAAGTGAAGCCTACCACGTTTGGATAAGAGCCTAGAATAATTTCTACATGAAAGATAATATCCCTGCCTCTCGCCCCTCCCAGGTCTGTGTATGAAGATCTCGTGGCCAAAGGAGCCATTGTACCTGCTCAGGAAGTACCACCTCCAACAGTGCCCATGGACTACTCCTGGGCAAGGGTAGGTACCTTGGGTGCCTCTAGCAGGGGGTTAGGGGGTCTGGCAAGGGAGACATGGAGGAAGGATATAGTTGGTGAGTTTTGAGTTGATTTTGCTTGAATTCCTAGAAACCAGGCTCCCTCCCAACTAAGCAGAGCAAACTTCTCAGGCTTCTCCCAGGGCATTAGAAACCTTCATGATTAACTTTGATCCCTGTCACTGTGTGCTGGGAACCAGTGCAAGCCCGTGGCACTAACATCTGTCACGTGATCTGGAAACAGGATGGAGGCATAGAATGGTTTCTTTGTGCTCGTTAAGGGATTTCAAGGGTGAAGTAGTGGGGAATAGGTGGAGCATACACGGAGAGCTTTCTCAGCTGAAGGATACATGGTGCCGCTCTGTGCATCTGGCTTTATGCGGCTACTTGGGAATTGAACCCAGGCTGACATGCTTTTCAAGCAAGCGCCTTTAACACCTGAGCCATCTCCCTAGCCCAACCTTGAACTTTTTTGATCCTCCTGACTCTACCTCCCCAGTGTGTGCCACTGTGCTCAGTTTCTGTGGTGTTGGGGTTTCTGTGTATGCTAGGCAAGCACTCTAACCCGCTGAGCTATATCGCCAGCACAGACATCAGTGTTCAAAGATCAGTGACCTGTGAGAAGAATGGGTAGGATTTGGCCTTTCAACATAAAAAAAAAAAAAAAAGCTCAATTTCACAAAAGGAACCAAAATAAAACAGATACCAATTCCCCCATAAGGTCAGCCAAGATAAAAATAATTCAATACTACTTGGTGTTTATTCAGGTATGAGGAAAGTAGTGTACTCGTTTAAGGTTGATGGGACTGGAAATTGGCACGACTTTTTGAAAGGCAAATGAGCTGTGTGATACAATTCAAAAGTGTCCCAGCCTTTTTGCCCAGCAATTGCATATGTAGAAAGCTGCTTCTGAGAAATGCCTACATATAACACCTAATATATCCAATAAATTTATTTAGGCAGGAGGTTACCAGTGGATTGTGGTATTATGATGAGGTATAATATAGTAGTTAAAAAAAAATCAGCACGGGGGCTGGAGCAATGGCTCAGTATTTAAGGCACTTGCCTGCAAAGCCTAAGAATCCAGGTTCGATTCCCCAATACCTTTTTTTTTTTTATTAAATATTTTATTTATTCATTTTCAAGCAGACACATAGAGAGAGAGAGAGAGAGAGAGAGAGAGAGAGAGAGAGAGAGAGAGAGAGAGAACCAGGGCCACCACCTTGTGGGTCTGGCTTATGTGGGTCCTGGGGAATTGAACCGGGGGCCTTAGGCACTGGAGGCAAGTGCCTTAACCGCTGAGCCATCTCTCCAGCCCTCCCCAATACCTTTGTAAAGGTGTGGAGCATGCATCTGGAGTTCGTTTGCAGTGGCTAGAGGCCCTGGCATGTACCCCCCTTCTCATTTGAATAATAAGTAAAATATATTTTGTTAAATCAGCATGGGGCTGGAGAGATGGCTCAGCAGTTAAGATACTTGCCTGCAAAGCCTAATGAACTGGGTTTAATTCCCTAGAACCCACATAAAGTCAGATGCACAAAGTGCATCTGGAGTTTGTTTGCAGTGGCTACATTTTTGAGGAGTGGGCAGCTTTATCTGAAATATTTTAAAGAATTCCCTATGGAGTCATTCTTTGTTTTCCCAGCCTGGAGTCCTTGCCTGCTTACTGAGCCTGTCTTCCCTCAGCCTTCTTGATTCTGCTTTGTGAGGTTCAGGTGAATCAGTGAATGTGTACTGCCTCGTGTGCCACCTGCTGGTAGGCTGCACTGAAGGACAGACACTGCTCGTGCTGTGTGGGTACTGGGAACATGACATTGCTACTTTCTGCCCCCTAAACGGTCTACTCACGGGGCCTTTACTCTTCTTTCTTGAGAGGAGTTTGGGAGTCATTGCTTGGCCCCTAGAGTGGCCAAGACATTCCTAGGGTGCTTTAGTTCTAAAAGCACAGAAAGCAAGCTGACTGGGAAAGGTCTCTGGTGGTCACTGTAGCCCTCTGTCCTTCTTGTCCCCATGTCTACTCAGGAGCTGGGTTTGATCCGCAAACCTGCCTCATTCATGACCAGCATCTGTGATGAACGAGGACAGGAGCTCATCTATGCAGGCATGCCCATCACCGAGGTCTTCAAGGAAGAGATGGGCATTGGTGGCGTCCTTGGCCTCCTCTGGTTCCAGAGAAGGTGAGGCATGAAGGCAGAAATGGTGGAATCCTGGATCAGTGTGTGGCCTTCAGTTGACAAAGGAGTGAGAGTGGGCCGGCTGAGAATAGCCACAGAAGGGAAAGAGACAGGTGCTTCTTAACTCTTCAGAGCCAGGGAGGTCAGTGTAAGCTAAGAGAGGAAAAGCTTTGACTTCCTTAGAGGTCTCGGAACTTTCCCTTGGGAACTTTAAAATTTTTATTTGTTTGTGTGTGTGTGTGTGTGTGTGTGTGTGTGTATGGACATACAGACGTACCAGGGTCTCCTGAACACCAGGTGAATACTCCACTTTGGATTTGGCTTTATGTGGATGCTGGGGAATTGAACCCAGGCCAGCAGGCTTTATAAGCAAGTTCCTTTTACTACTGAGTCATCTCCCCAGCAAGGAACTATTCTCTTTCCTTTCCTCCCCTTTCCTTCTTTCTTTCTTTTTTAAAGGGGGGAAGAGTTAATTCCAGCTACAGTTAAATCAGGATGGGCATGGTGGTGTATGTCTTTAATCCCTACACTCTTGAGGCAGAGGTAGGAGGATCATCATGAGTTGAGGCGAGCCTGAGACTACATAGTTAATTCCAGGTCAGCCTAGGCTAGAGCGAGACCCTATCTCAAAAAGAAAAAAAAAAATCAAACATCTTAACATAATATAATGCAAATATATACTAAGTTAAAATAATATTTACATCCTGATGACTTGTGGGAAAATATTAAGTCTTGGTTTTCCATAGCTAGAACCATGTCTTTCTATAAGAGCATAAAACTGTGATATGTACAAGTAAAACAGTATAGTTCATAGCTTCATAGCATACAGTAGCCTGGGATCTGAGCTGAGGTGTGTTAGGCAGCAGTCATTGGTGTGACTTTGCTGGTTTTTGTTGTTTGAGTTAGTGTCTCACTATAGCCCAGGCTGGCCTTGAATTCAAGGCATTCTTCCTATCTCTGCTTCCCGAGTGCTGGGATTAAAGCCTAGCACCACCACTCGCCTTCTGGATGCTCCCCCCCACCTCAGGTAGGGTCCCACTATGTAGTCTCAGGGATGCCTTGAACTCAGTCCTCCTACCTCTGCCTCCTGAGTTTTGGGATTAAAGGTGTGTGCCACCACATCTGGCCTGGCTGCTGTTTTAAAAGCAGTATTTCCTAACAATAAACTTGAGAGCTGCTCATGAATCATGACGGTTTGCCTCAGAGTTGGTGATGAGACTTGAGTTGGGAGGTAGTTGTCTTCTTGAATTTGAGTGACTTGTTCAGGGCTGTGGGAGAAAGTAGGGGTGTGGCCTTGTCACTCACTGTAGTTCCTGACTTTGTTTAGCTTCTCCTTCCCTTCATCCTTATGCCCTCTAGGTTGCCCAAGTACTCCTGCCAGTTCATTGAGATGTGTCTGATGGTGACAGCTGATCATGGGCCAGCTGTCTCTGGGGCCCATAACACCATCATCTGTGCTCGGGCTGGAAAGGACTTGGTCTCCAGCCTCACCTCAGGGCTGCTTACTATTGTAAGTCTGGCTGTCCTTGGAGGTGAAGGGAGGATGCTGGGTTTAGATATCTTGCTGCCTAACTGCAGCTGACTCCTTGAAGGAAACCTTGGGTATAAAACCCTGGTCTCTCAGGGCTGTTGAGGCATCCTGGACTGGTATGCAAAGCTGAGAAACCATTGTAACAGGGCGTGTGTGCTGGTTTCATCTCCCAGGGGGATCGGTTTGGAGGTGCCCTGGATGCAGCAGCCAAGATGTTCAGTAAAGCCTTTGACAGTGGCCTTATCCCCATGGAGTTCGTGAACAAGATGAAGAAGGAAGGGAAACTGATCATGGGCATTGGTCACCGAGTGAAATCAGTAAGTTGTTGCTCTTGTTAAGAAAGATGAGAGCCAGGCATGGTGGCGCACGCCTTTAATCCCAGCACTCGGGAGGCAGAGGTAGGAGGATCACCATGAGTTCTAGGCCACCCTGAGACTACATAGTGAATTCCAGGGCAGCCTGGGCTAGAGCGAGACCCTACCTCAAAAAAAAAAAAAAAGAAAGAAAGAAAGATGAATCGACAGTGTGGGTGTTGGTTCATGGGTGATTGTATGCAGTTAGAGATATCCAAGCTCTTAACTCCCAGCATGCAGAGCTGGGGACCTATAGACTGGTATCACATGCAAAGTGGCTGTCTTTCCCAGGTCCAACCCCAGATTGCCCATAACAGCCTTCAGTTCATTTAGTTGTTATGTGAAAATATGCTCAGGTGGACACTTTAGCTTTCCCAAATGAACTTTATAGGAGAAGGAACCAAGGTCAGTTATCTAACACCAGACAGTTCTTAATGCTATAGTAACCGATGACATCCCCCATCTCAGCAGAGGCTTGTCTCTTGTCCAGACCATGTCAGCCATGGGCTGGCAATGGCTGTTCCGTTGTCTGCTGAAGGAGCAGCCTCAGTCTGGGATATGTTGATCTCATGTCAGAAGGAAAACAGCAATGGCAGTACTAGCCCAATGGTAGTACCAGCCTACTAAGTATTTTGTAGTAAGGCTGACCTTGGACTCATAGCAGTTCTCCTACCTGAGCCTCCCCAAGTGCTGGGATTATAGGTATGAGCCACCATGCCTGGTTCTATGAGAAGACTCTTAGCACTTCTCCTTGGAAGTTGGTGGTTCACTTGTCACTCACTTATTGGTGGTTATAATACACCTGACGTTTCTGGGGCAGAAGAGTAATAATATTAGGGCAAGCTCTATTGTGAGAATCCAGTGGCAAGAGACATAAGATCCTGAGGATACATGACTGCCCACTCCATGTGTATGTTTAGTGTAGAACTTAGTTATAGCTTGACTAGATGACAGAGCTAGTGGTTTGCCTGGCTTGTGGCTAGTATAGAAGACTCAGGGTTGGAGAGTGGGTAAGTCCAGCTCCTTCCTAATTCTATAGACCATGGTTAACATCTTTGTGAACATCTTTTAGAGGTGGGGGCGGGAGGGGGACCACCTGCAAAGCTTGTTTGAGGCCTGCCTGAGTGAGACATGAGGGAACTTCAAAATCTTTTGTCCTTATAATGATGTCATCATCAGTGCTACATGGAATTGGACACATGGATCGGGTTTACGTTTCAGCTCCAGGATAAGACTCTCAAGTACAAACACAGCCTTTGGTAGCAGTGTCTAAGTGGGCTTTTCTATTCCTTTGGATCTTTTCTAGATAAACAACCCAGACATGCGAGTGCAGATTCTCAAAGACTATGTCAGACAGCACTTCCCTGCCACACCACTGCTTGATTACGCGCTGGAAGTGGAGAAAATCACCACCTCAAAGGTAGCAAAAGAAGCACTCCTGAGTCCTGTGAACTTCTTAGGGGATGATGGGGGCCATCAGGGCAGCCTCAAAGTCACTGTGTAGTCAAGCATGACTTTGAACTCCTGCTCCTCAAATGGGAATTTCTCTAAAAAGTACTTTTATTTATTTACAAGCAGAGAGAAGTAGATAGAAGACAGGGAGAGGGAAAATGGACATGCCAGGGTCTCCATCTGCTGCAAATGAACTCCAGATGCATTGCGTCATTGTGTGTCTGGCTTTATGTGGGTACTAGGGAAATCAAACCCAGGTCCTTAGGCTTTGTAGGCAAGTGCTTTAACTGCTGAGCCACCTCTCTAGCCCTGGGGTTTTTTTGTTTGTTTGTTTGTTTTTTTATGTTTTGGTTTGTTTGTTTGTTTGAGTTAGGGTCTCATTCTAACCCAGGCTGACCTGGAATTCACTGTGTAGCCTCAGGGTGGCCTTGAACTCATGGTGGTCCTCCTACCTCTGCCTCCCGAGTGCTGGGATTAAAGGCATGCACCACCACACCTAGCTAGAATTTTTTTTTTTTTTTAATATTTATTTGCAAGAAGATAGAGAAGAAAGGGAATGGACATGCTAGGGCCTCCTGCCACTGCAAACAAATCCAGATGCATATGCCACTTAGCATCTGCTTTTCACTGGTACGGGAGAATCAAACCCTTGCAAGCTAGCGCCTTTGACCGCTGAGCCATCTCTGAAGCCCCTCAAGTGAGAAAATTTTAATAGTAATCATGTCAGTGTTGGTTGCTGTCTTCTAGAATCAACTTAAAGGACAAAAGACTTACTTTACTCAATTTCAGAGGTCTCAGTGTGCATTGGCAGAGTGGTTCATTTCATCATGGCCAGAAAGTGAGAGGAGGGACTGGAGGGGGAGACAGCAGGGAAAGAGAATGAGTGTGTGCCAGCCAGCTTTCTCCTATGGGATGTGGTACTCCCCACATTCAGGGCAGGTCTTACTCCTTTAGTTTCTTTCTCTCTGGAAAACCCTCACACACACCCCCAGAAGTGTGCTTTACTAATCTCCTGGTACTTCTCAGTCAGTCAGATAGTAACAGTAATGGGAACAATAAGAAATGATCAATGTTTTAAATTTAAAAAAAATTTTTTTCCTAGAAACCAAATCTTATCCTGAATGTTGATGGTTTCATTGGCGTTGCGTTTGTGGACATGCTGAGGAGCTGTGGCTCCTTTACTCGGTGAGCACTACAGCCATTCTCTTCACCCACTTCTAGCAAGTGTGGAGAGGTATAAGACAGCCCTAGACTTCGCCTCTAATCTCACCACCAAAGCGCCCCTCTTCTCCACTTTGAAACCAGAGTACTTCTCTCCTGGGCAGAGCAGTACTGTTGCCGTGAGGCATTTGAACACTGTGCATTGTCTGTGTTGCAGGGAGGAAGCGGATGAGTATGTCGACATCGGAGCCCTCAATGGCATCTTTGTGCTGGGAAGGAGTATGGGTTTCATCGGTGAGTTGGCTTTTGTTGTTTTAAGGGTTTGGGTGGTGTTTTTTTTTTTTGGGGGGGGGTTTGTTTTCTAATCCCTCATAGTTCAGCTATGCCACTTCCCTGTGTGATAAGTTTTTCTGCAACAGAGATGTTACATTTTTTTTCCTTTTTTCCTTCATTCTTTCTGCTGCTTCGTACCTTGTCCAGCTTACATGGTAGCTTGGAAATTGAACTTAGGTTGCCAGGCTTTTCTAAGCAAGCATCTTCCAGCTCATATTTTTTTTATTTTTTTGCTTTTCAAGGTAGGGTCTCGCTTTAGTCCAGGCTGACCTGGACTTCACTCTGTAGTCTCAGGGTGGCCTTGAACTCACAGCAATCCTCCTACGTCTGCCTCCCAAGTGCTGGAATTAAAGGTGTGCGCCACCACGCCTGGCTTCATATTTTCTTCATCATCACTCTTCTAATCCTTCCTTTGACTTTCCCCCTTGCCCTTTATTCTCTGCTATAATTTCCATTGGAAAAGTGGAATTGAAAATCTTAATGGTTCCCTTATTGTCAGTTCTCACTGACCTGTCTATGTAATGGATGTGAACTTCCCCATTTCTTCAGGTTTGCCTTTTTACGGTGTTTTGTCATCCACACCCCTCCCCCACCTCTGCCCTCCTTGCCCTGTGCCCTGGGGTCCAAACCCATGGAGGGCCTCATGCATGATAGGCAAGCATTCTACCCCAGAACCACACCAGTGTCTCGTTCTTTGCCCCTTATGAAAAGATATCTCACTCCATTTCAGGGCACTACCTGGATCAGAAGAGGCTGAAGCAGGGGCTGTATCGTCATCCATGGGATGACATCTCTTACGTTCTTCCGGAACACATGAGCATGTAACTGAGCCAGGATGAGAACTCCTCACTGGGAAGCGGAGCCCATTGCAGGACGGGCCTGGACCCGAAGCAGCCATCGGTGGACAGGCCTGAAGACCAAGGCCACAGGCTAATCCCCATTCAGTCTACACGACGAAGCTTAGTATTTTATAAGCGCAGAAATAAGAACGAAGCCACGACTCATGACTTTTGCTCGGCTACCGCTGTATTTATTATATGCTTACATACTGTTGAGAGAGAGCTCTCCCCTCCTTCCCTGTAGGGTGATCCTGTGTCCCTTTCGTTTTTTTCTATTTTTTTTTTCTGCTTGGAGGAAGGGAATGAAATTCTTCAGACTTGATAGTACCCGCTGATGTCTGCGTTTTTTTCACTTCCCTTTCTTCCTCATACAACATGAAGAACATTGTACTCACCACATTTTTTAAAGGGTCATTTTCTGTGTTATGTGTTAAGGATTGTTGAGTCTCCCACTGAAATGTTCCGTGTTGCAGACCAGCGTCTGCCTGTATCAGGGTGGGTGGGACCATTGTATTCTTAGCCTTCATCAAGAATACATAACGTCGTGTAGTAGCTTATAATGTAAAGTTGTAACATACATATGTTTAAAATGGAAACGCAAAGCAAAAAGCTGTGAAGTGTCTTGTGTCTTGTGTTCTCTGTATTTATGCAGCTGGCTTGTCTGTTACTGAAGTGTGGGTCCAAAGACTCATCTCGAGCTACTTCGCATCCATAACCCACAAAGATTCTGGGCAGCTGCCACCTCAGTCTCTCCTGTATTATCATGTTTGGTTTAAATAAACTAGTGACAATGAAGGCATATTGCTGTCGGTGTCATCCACACATCCTGTCTGCATTCTTTTGAGCTGTATATTCTCATAGCTAAGGCGGCTTACACCTTTAAACCCAGCACTCGGGATGCAGAGGTGGGAGGATTGCCGTGAGTTCAAGACCACCCTGAGACTACATAGTGAATTCCAGGTCAGCCTGGACTAGAGCGAGACCCTACCTTGAAAAACCAAAAAAAAAAAAAAAAAAAAAAAAAAAACAGGCCTAGAAAGCCAAACACCACATGTTCTCCCTACTATAACGGCACAGCCAGTAACCATAGATTGTTACTACGAAAACTTCAGTGTCAGGGATGGGATACCTTCTTGTGAGTTGTTGGCCAGGGAGTTTCCTGAGGCCCCCAAAATATTACAGGCCATTGCCAAAGCTCTTGGTTGCCCACTAGAATGAGATGGTAAGACCCTATTGCTGAAGACTGGAAGATTGCTTGGGCTGCAGGTCCCTGAGAAATTAAGCTGGAGCTGAGCTGGAAACCTCCCTGTTAACCAGCTGACAGAAAGCTAGAGAAAGCTATGGCTACATGCAGCCCCTATGGGAGAGAGAAGTCATCAACGGTAGTGAACAGCAGTGAACCTTGAAAGCCTTAATGTGGGCCAGCCAGGCCAACTGGGGCAATGGTAGCACATCTATTATGGAGGAAACCAATTGCTCTCATGGTACTAGAGACCTGCTCCACGGGAGGGAATACATGCCTGGTACTGAAGACCTAGTCAAAAGCCTATGGTGAAGGAGGTCATGAGCCCTAGGGGAGGAATGCCTGCTGTTGGCTAGCTAAATGCATATATTATGTCCACCAAACTTACAAGCACTTTAAAAAAAATAAGCATACCCAAATAATACTGCTTTCTTGTCTAGAGAAGCTTCTCTTTCTTAGATGGCCGTGACCACTGGGATAACTCAAAAGACACCATAGTGCTGAGAAGAAATGACAGTGGAGTGTTCAGCACTGGGCCATCTCTATCACACTTCCCGAGGCTCAAGGTCTATTGCAGAAGAAGTGGTGGAGAGATTGTAAGAGTCAAAGGAAGGGTAGGACTGCTTACAACACAAACTTCCAGACACAAAATGCCCTTGATATTCATGATTTCGCAGTGCCTGATAATACCTATACATAATGGGAGGAAAAGATGATGACACCGAAACAAAACAGAGACTAATTGGGAGGGGGAGGAGATATGTGGGAGGGGGGAGGGAATCATAATGGTTTATAGTCTGTAATTACGGAAGCTATCAATAAAAAGTAGTATAAAATAGCTGGACGTGGTGGCGCATGCCTTTAGTCCCAGCACTTGGAAGGCAGAGGTAGGAGGATCACCGTGAGTTTGAGGCCAGCCTGAGACTACAGAGTGAATTCCAAGTCAGCCTGGACTAGAGTGAGACCCTACCTCCCTACCTCGAAAAACTGAAAAGAAAACAAACAAACAAACAAAAAACAGTTCTCCTAAATTGTACCTCTCATTTTCTTAGTAAATGACAGCCAAAGACCCTACCCACCTGTCAGGCTAAAAACCTGGGGTCCCAGCCTTGGTTCTTGGCTTCCAAGTCTTGTTGGAGTATGCTTTCACTCTGCTCACCTACCTCCATCTGCTCTACTAACTAGTGCCTGTTGGGGAGATCGCGGACCCCTGGCCCCCTGCGAGGGAGTCCAAGTCTCCCCGGCCAGCAGGAGACCTGGCTCTAGGAAAGATGAGGTGACAGCCAGACAAATACACGTGGCCAGGAGATAAATCGGGCAAATCTCAAATTTTTATTCCAGCATCCAAACCTTATATAACCCAAGGCTGCATTGTATAGAGCCTTATCTCTCTCAAAGGGAAGCTCAGAAAGCAGGAACAAAGCTTATTAGCATTAGCAAACAGGAGGATTAGGGCTATCATCTCTATCACCTCTGCCTCCTGAAAACAAAGGCATGTTAGGATCAAAGGCCTGTGTTACCATGCTCGGCTGGGACCAAAGGTGTGAGCCACCTCCTCTGGCTGCATATTATATTCTATATTCTAAAACTTAGCCCACAGACGTTCAGCCAGGCTGGAACCCAACAAATGCCCTTATTTCCTATTGTTCCATTAAGTTCCATTCTCTGTACAGATACTGGGGATTTTTGTTTGTTTGTCTTTAAAATGTATTGACATGGTTTCCCACGAAGACTGGCCCAGAAAAGAAAAGCTCAACTGTGTCCCGAGCAGGCATGTGGCACTGGTGACTCCCTCTCATCCAAGCTGCTCCTAGAGAATGCTCAGCTACAGGAACAGAATCCCAGCTCCAAAAAATTTGAAACGTTTTACAAATTTTCGTGTCATCCTTGCACAGGGGCCATGCCCATCTTCTCTGTATTGTTCCAATTTTAGTATATGTGCTGCTGAAGCGAGCACTGATGTTTTTAAAAACGTTAAATTAAACTGCTCCTGAGCTTGAGAATGAAAAGTAGCTTTTAGGACTGAAGAGATGGCTTAGTGGTTAAGGTTTTGACTGCAAAGTAGAAGGATCCAAGTTCGATTCCCAAGTACCTATGTCTGGAGTTTGCAGTGACTGGAGGTCCTGGCACGCCCATTCTCGTTCTCTCTCTCTCTCTCTCTCTCTCTCTCTCTCTCTCCTCTTCTCTTCTCTTTCACTCTCTTAAATAAAATATAAAATATTAAAAAAAAGAAAAGTGGCTTTTAAATTCACCTTGATCTAGTACATATGTAATGGTGACCATGGGCCAAGCTACAAAACATTGAGCATTACTTCATTTAATCTTTACTCATCTTCCAAGGGAGGCAATATCTTTGTTTTATGGGTTTGTGCTTGTGTATGGTGTGTGGGCCTATGAGTTCTTATGTGTTCAGACACACGTGTAAACAGGTGGAGACAAAGGACAACCTTGGGTGTTGTCCTGAGGAAGTCATCCACCCCCTTTAGATAGGATCTCATTGGCCTGGTGCCCACCAAATAGGTTAAACTGGCTGGCCAGAGTCTCAGGAATCCTGTCTCTGTCGCCCTAGTCCTGGAATAACAGT
>PVHP010032722.1:0-20145 GCA_004024765.1 Zapus hudsonius | reverse complement strand
GTGGCCGGGACCTGGGGCTGTCAGACTGCTCAATTGTTCACAGACTCAGGCTTTCTCCCCTACTACTCATGGCCCCTCTTACCAGTTGACACCCACTACTTACTCTTTAGGTTATAGTATGCTCGCGAGAATTTTATGATTTTGAACCTAATTTGGTTTGGCCTCATGTTTGAGCCTTTTCCCTCCCCCCTTCCCTTACTCCACTCTTATACCTTCTCCGTTCTTTCTACTAGTCTGGATAAAGAAAACAGTTATCCTGGCTAAGGACCGCATATGAGGGAGAGTATGCAGCGTTCCATTCTCTGTTCTTTTGAGTGTTCGCTTAGTAAGATCTGCTCAAAGTCAGACCATTTTTCCCTAAATTTTGATGTGTCATTTTTCCTTTCAGCTGAGTATAATTCCATCATGTAAATATACCACAGTTTCCTTGTCCATTCCTCCATGGATGGGCATTTGGGTTGATTCCAATTCTTGGCTATTATGAATTGAGCCGCTATGAATATAGTTGTACAAAATCTTGTGGTCACTTTTTAAGGAGTGTTGTGACCAGTCTTTTTGACAGAAACAAAAATTGCTAAAAGAGACTAAGCAAAGCCGGGCGTGGTGGCACACGCCTTTAGTCCCAGCACTCAGGAGGCAGAGGTAGGAGGATTGCCTTGAGTTCAAGGCCAGCCTGAGACTACATAGTGAATTCTAGGTCAGCCTGGACTAGAGCGAGACCCTACCTCACAAAGAGACTAAGCAATTACCTTTGGAAATCACTGAGTTGGAGCTTTTATTAAAATTTTTGGAGTAGATAATTTTTCCAAGGATGCCAAATGAGCATAACTATTGATAAGTACCTCTAACCATTGAACATTCTGATCTTTAATTTAGAGATTTATAACATCTTTTTTTTTTTTTTTTTTTTTTGGTTTTTTGAGGTAGGGTCTCACTCTAGCCCAGGCTGACCTGGAATTCACTATGTCATCTCAGGGTGTCCTCCAACTCATGGTGATCCTCCTACCTCTGTCTCCCAAGTGCTGGGATTAAAGGCGTGAGCAACCACACCCGGCTTCATCCCATTAACAAAACTCTGGGGGCTGGAGAGATGGTTCAGCGGTTAAGGCATTTGCCTCCAGTGCCTGAGGCCCTAGGTTCAATTCCCCAGTACCCACATAAGCCAGACCCACAAGGTGGTGGCCCTGGTTTTCTCTCTCTCTCTCTCTCTCTCTCTCTCTCTCTCTCTCATCTCTGCTTGAAAATGAATAAATAAAAATTTTAAAAGCCTCCATTAACAAAACTGTCCCTGGGAGGGACAGCCCAGCTGCAAAGAAGTGTGATCTGAGGGACTCCATTCCAGGAAAGAAAGAGCAATTGGTCGCCACCACAGTGCCCCCTACTGGTCATTCAGGTTGCCTTCTGCTGGCTGATGCTTA
This sequence comes from Zapus hudsonius, assembly GCA_004024765.1. Taxonomy (NCBI): domain Eukaryota; kingdom Metazoa; phylum Chordata; class Mammalia; order Rodentia; family Dipodidae; genus Zapus; species Zapus hudsonius. Next base: position 18,727 of record PVHP010032722.1, on the reverse strand, counting down.
TTGTATATACTAAGGGTTTGTGTCCTTTCAAAACTGTGGGGGGGGTTGTTTTTTAAATTTTTATTTGTTTACTTGAACGTGAGTGCGTAGATGAGTGTGCCAAGGTCTCTAGCCATTGTAAACAAATGCCTGTCCAGCTATACCTTAGGTGGCTGGGGAATTGAACCCAAGCCAGCAGGCTTTGCAAGCAAGCGCCTTTAGCCACTGAGCCATCTTCCCAGCCCCCAAAGTTCAAAGATTGAAGCTCTAGACTTCAGAGGTGGTGGCTTTAGGAGGTTGGGCCTTTGATGAGACTGGAACCCCAAAAGTGGAATAATGAATGCCCTTTGAAGCGTTCGATCCATACAAGGACAGACCTGGTACTACAGAAATAAGAACAGAAATACAAAGATAAATAGTCAGGCCCCTCTGTATCCTCATCCCAGGTACAGAGAGAGAGAGAGAGAGAGAGAGAGAGAGAGAGAGAGAGAGAGAGAGAGAGAGAGAGAGAGAGACTAGACAACAGGACCAGCTAAAGCCAGGGCCACCTAATTTATGACCTAATAACCTATCCAGTATCCAGTTCCTTCTCCGAGCCCTACCAGTAGCCCCAGTCTGCCTTGTAGCAAGGCCTTATTTCTTCCGTTCAGAGACCCCGCCCCTTAAAAGGTTATAAAAGTAAGGAATTTCCTTTAAGGAAAAAAGCAAGGCGCTTCTGGCACTGACTACCTCAGCATCTTCTCTCGCGGAGGCCAGTATCAATAAAGGACATCTCATGCTGACACCCTTCCAGAGCCTCTCCATGGACCTGCGTCAGAGCCTTTAACAGTAAGAGGAGGAAGAGACCCAAGCTTCCTCTCTGACTGACACAAGGGACATGTGTCAACCCGGAAGAGACCCCCATCACCACACCCCAACCCTGCTGGCTCTCTGATGAGGGGCTGTGAGAGATAAAGGCCTGCTCTTTGAGTCTTCCATCCTGTGGTGGTTTGTCACATCAGATCAGTAACCACGCTGAGCCTGGGGAGAGTGTCATGTCTCCACGCCTTATCTGACAGGTGGGCCTCGCCATGGCCTGGTTCTCCTTTCCCCAAGATAACCACATCGATCTTTCCAGAAGCAGCCCATATCCAAACCACATGGTGACAGCCTTGCTTGCAGGTCCCCAAGCACGATGCCCCCTCCCCCATCACTGGGCAGCATTACAAGGTTTCCCCTGGGAGGAGAAATGGCAGCTGGATTCTCAAAGTGCAGAGAGAGCCTCAGGCCTGAGGAGCTTCTGCTCAATTCAACTCCTGGAGAAAGAGAAGCAAACCAATACCCAAGGATAACGGGATAGCTAAATAAATTATGATCCCTCCAGACAATGGACGCTTGGCAACCATCAAAGTTTCCTTTTTTAAAGGCTTCTGGAAGACTTAAGGGCGTGCTCATAATAAAATGCTGCATAAACAAGGGTAAAAGAACCTTATTTAGAAATGAGCTGAATCTTATTTTCCTGCATGCCTCCTTAAGAAAAATGTGGCCACACAGGAATGTGTCCTGGGGACCTGAGAGTCCCTTAGGAGGCTTTGGTTATTGAATCAAGGCCTAGCTTTCCAAAGGCTTTTTTTTTTCTTTCTCTCTCTCTCAAAGGAGTGTCCTTGAGTGCCCCAGCCCTGGAGAGGAAGACATCCTTCCAGGCGCTGGGGATGGTGTAGACTGACAGGTTGGTCATGCAGCAGTGTCTGGAAACTCTCAAAAATCAGGAGAGATGGGACTGCAGAGATAGCTCAGTGGTTAAGAAACTTGCCTGCAAAGCCTAACAACCAGGGTTCAATTCCCCAGTACCCATGTAAAGCCAGATGCATAAAGTGATGCATGCATCTAGAGTTTGTTTGCAGTGGCTGGAGGCCCTGGCATGTTCTTTCTCTCTCTCTCTCTCTCTCTCTCTCTCTCTCTCTCTCTCTCTCTCTCTGTCATGGTTTGATCCAGATGTCCCCCACAACAAATGAATGTGCTCTGAATGATCGATCCTCAGCTGATGGCAGTTTGGGTTTTACAACCTCGCTAGATCTGTGTTGTTGGGGGTGGGCTTACGGGGTTATAAACCAGCTTCCCCTTGCCAGTGTTTGGCACATCTTCCTGCCACTGTTTGCAGTGCTGTGGCGGAGGTGATGTCCACCCCTCTGCTCATGCCATCGTTTTCCCTGCCAGGATGGAGTCTCCCGAGTCCGTAAGCCAAATAAACCCATTCCTCCACAAGCCGCTTTTGTTTGGGTTCTTTCTTCACAGCAACTAGAATGCTGACTACAATACTCTTTCTCTCTGCTTGCAAATAAATAAATAAAAACATTTTAAGAAAAAAATCAGGAGAGATGGACGACTGGGGCCCATTCTTGAGTCTCAGGACTTGAGGGGGAGAGGGCAATTTCTGGAACTCTCTTAAGCACTCATCTTAGCACATGGGGACTTGGAGTCAGATTAATTTTTAAAATATTTTTATTTATTTATTTATTTATTTATTTATTTATTTATTTGAGACAGAGACAGAGAGAGAGAATGGGCATGTTTTTTTTTTTTTTCAAAGTAGGGTCTTACTCTAGCCCAGGCTGACCTGGAATTCACTATGTAATCTCAGGCTGGCCTCTAACTCACAGTGATTCTCCTACCTCTGCCTCCTGTGTGCTGGGATTAAAGTCATATGCCACTGTGCCCAGCTTATTTTATTTTGAAAATATTTTTATTTACTTGAGAGATGGACAGAAAGAGGCAGACAGAAAGAGAGAGAGAGAGAGAGAGAGAGAGAGAGAGAGAGAGAGAGAGAGAGAGAATGAATATGGGCATGCCAGGCTTCCTGTTACTGTAAAGGAACTCCAGACACATGCTCTATCTTGTGCTTCTGGCTTCATGTGAGTGCTGGGGAATCCAGTTCTGGCCATCAGGCATTACAGACAAGCACCTTTAACCACTGAGCCATCTCTCCACCCTGGAGTAGGATTTAATCTTGTTAAATGGAATTTATGGGAGGCCATCGTCTGGACATAGCTGCTGCCCTAGGCCTGACAGATTGGTGAAAACATACTAGGTGCCATGTAAGGAAACTGAACTCTAAAATAGGCCAATTTAGGGCTCAGAGAGATGAAGGCTCAGAGGTTAGGGCACTTGCCTGCAGAGCCTAAGGACCAGGGTTCAGTTCCTCAGTACCCATGTAAAGCCAGATGCACAGGGTGGAACATGATCTGGAGTTTGTTTGCCAAGGCCCTGGTGCGCCCATTCTCTCTCTCTCTCTCTCTCTCTCTCTCTCTCTCTCTCTCTCTCTCTCTCTCTCTCTCTCAAATAAATAAAATAAAGAAAAATAAAAAATAGAGCCGTACGTGGTGGCACACGCCTTTAGTCCCAGCACTCGGGAGGCAGATGTAGGGAGGATTGCTTCCAGGAGTTCAAGGCCACCCTGAGCCCACATAGTAAATTCCAGGTCAGCCTGGGCTAGAGTGAGACCCTACCTTGAAAGTCAAGCAAAAAAAGGGAAAAAAGAAAAAGAAAGAAAGAAACAGTAAAGCATCAAATATCACCAATACAGTAAACAAGTCAAGACCAGGAAGAACAAATGAGCGACAAGATACATCCACCAGAAGAAAACAGCAAACTGACAGGACCAGTCACTGAGTGTTTGCAGCCCTGAATGTCAATAGTCTCATTAGGACAGACTGGCAGATTGAAAGACAAGACCCAGCCTGCCTCTGTGGACTTAAAGCAGTGGGATGGTGAGAAAAGGAAAATAGAGGCAAACGGGACCCACAAGGCAGCAGGAGCTGGATTCACCAAACATACTGAAAATGTGTTAGAGTCGGGCAAGTTCATGGGCACCCAGTGGTGGGGCCCTGGCTAGGATTGACAAGTACCAAGTTGCCTCAGATTTACCAGGTTCTCCCCAGCAAAGAAAGCACAGCAAAGAGTCTGCCATGTCTCCCATCTCAGGTACAGCACCCTGTCATAAAGAACTCAATAACTAACCCAAAGGCCTGGAAGTCACAACAGACACCTACGACATACACCTGGCCTGCGAGCTGGGCGTGGTTCTTTCTTCAGTCATCGGGCAAATGGAAGCTGATACTCCTTTCACTTGAACTAAAACAGACAGGACCAAACATTAGGATTTGGGGAAGCTGTATGTGGGGATGGTCTGTATGGAGTACAATCTGGAGGTTCCTTCAAACGCGTCTGTGTCAGGAAATGAGGTTGGTATACAAGAGATACCTACACGAGTTCATTGAGGAAATTCACAGGAGCCCCACCGAGGATTCAGCCCGAGTACCAGTCAGAAAATGTGTCCAGCTGTTAGGAATGAGGTTCTGTCATTGTCATGAGTGTAGAATCAGAAGATGCTATGTTTTCACACATGGAGACAAGATGTCAAAATATACGTACTATTAGGAACTAAAAAGGGGCTGAAGGTAAGCAGGGAGAGGCCATGGGGTTGGGGGGATGATCAATCACGGTATAGTCACAAACTGGAGTTGGCTGAATCTTATTTGTATAATTGCTATAATAAATAACAAATGTGAGCTGGGCGTGGTGGCTCACACCTTTAATCCCAGCACTTGGGAGGCAGAGGTAGGAGGATCTCCATGAGTTCAAGGCCACCCTGAGACTACACACTGAATTCCAGGTCAGCCTGGACTAGAGGGAGACCCTAATTCGAAAAACAAACAAACAAAAAAAGAATTGATGTGAGTCTGAGCTGAGGCCAGCCTGAAACTACAGAGTGAGTTCCAAGTCAGTCTGGGCTAGAGTGAGACCTTACCTAGAAAATAATTAAAAGGGGGGCTGAAGAGATGGCTCAATGGGTAAGGTGCTTGCCTGCAAAATCCAACAACCTGGGTTTGATTCCCCAGTTCCCATGTAAAGTCAGATGCACAAAGTGACACATGTATCTGGAGTTCATTTTTAGCAGCTAAGAGGTGTGGTGGTGCATGCCTTTGATCCCAGTGGTTGGAAAGCAGAGGTAGGAGTTCGAGGCCAACCTGGGGCTGCAGAGTGAGTTCCAGTTCAGCCTGAGCCAGAGTGAGACCCTGGGGGTGGGGGGAAGACAAGACAAAACCTACTGTAAGAAGCCTCTCATTGGACCTAGTGTTACGACACCAGGGGGCAGCATAGGACGGTGTCTGACAGCTCACACCCACTTCTGTAGCCAGAAGCCGAGTGGGCAAGTGCTTGCACCTACAAACTCACAGCAAGAACGGTGTCAGCACCAATCAAAGACCTTGTGCAGGGTGACCACCGGAAGTGTGCCCACACTGGCCTGAGTAAAAATGGCTGCCAGAGTTCACTGATGACAAAAGTCCAGAGTTAGTCCCAGCACTTGGGAGGCTGAGGTAGGAGGATCGCTGTGAATTCAAGGCTAGAGTGAGTTCCAGGTCAGCCTGGGCTAGAGTGAGATCCTACCTCAAAAAAAGGGGGGGAGCTGGAGAGATGGCTCAGATGTTAAGGTGTTTGCCTGCAAAGCCTAATGACCAAGGTTCAATTCCCCAGTACCCACGTAAAGCCAGCTGTACAGTAGTGGCACATGCATCTGGAGTGGGTGGAGGCCCTGGCATCCCATTAGCTCTCTCTTTTACAAATAAATAAATAAAAATATTAAGACTGTAGAGATGGCTCAGCAGTTAAGGTGCTTGCCTGCAAAACCTAAGGACCCGGGTTCAGTTCCCCAGTTGCCATGTAAAGCCAGATGCACAAAGTGGTGCAAGTGTCTGGAGTTCGCTTTACAGTGGCAGGAGGCCCTGGCATGCCCCGTCCCTCAAATAAATAAAAATAAATTTTAATGATGTCTCCAAATACAGGCTCATTCTGAAGTTCTGGGAATTGAGATTGTAACATGAATTTAGGGAATTACACAATTAGCCCCCATGGTACCGATCATAACTAGGAAATCACTGGAAGGCCTGCAAGGCTTCCTGCTCCGGTTCTGTGTCTGTGTGGCATGCCATGGGGTGCATGTGGGGGACACAGGACAAGCTGGGGGTGTCCGTCCTTGCCTTCCAGCTTGAGACAGGATCTCTCCTGTTCTTTTTTTTTTTTTTCAAGGTAGGGTCTCGCTCTAGTCCGGGCTGATCTGGAATTCACTATGTAGTCTCAGAGTGGCCTTGAACACTCTCCTGTTCTTGATGCTACGAAAACCAGACTAGCTAGCCCGGGAGTTCTGGAATTCTCATGAATTCTCTGCCTCCCATCGCCATAAGAACACACTGGGATTGTGAGTGTGTGCCAGCCCTTTGAAGTGGGCTATGGGGATTTGAACTCTGGACGTCAGGCTTGCACACTCTCACACTGAGCCATCTCCCTAACCCTGCTCTTCGTTTTAAAGCCAGGTTAGTTGAAGCATTCGCGTCACATTCTTGAAAACAAACCCCACACTTACTGAATTATTATTTTTGCTTCTTTCGCACTGCTGGGATGGAGCCCAGAACTTCACCGTGTTGAGACAAGCACGTCCATCCCCAAGCCCAAGTTTTATTTATTCAGTGGAGGAGCCTCTCCACTGAAAACCTGTCCATTCTTCACCTCCACCATGGAGACAAGATCTCTGCTGACTGGACCCTTGGGGTTTGGGGGTGTGGGGGTTCCAAAGCAGCTCCTGCCAGTCTTGGCCAGAGCAAGCCCTGTGGCTCAGGAGCCTCTGTCCTATTCCAGGGCAGGCCGCAGGGCCTGCTGGGAGCTTGTCATGGCTCACCAGGGACAGGCTGATGGGTGCCCTGGATCCCCAGGGAATGAGCCTCAGCTGCCCACACAACCCCCCCCCCAATCTTTCCCTCCCTTCTTCTCCTGTTGCGCATGCTTCCTGGTTTCACTTCCCAAATAAACTCTCTGTGGCACATTCGTGCCCCCAATCCACGGTCCAAGAAGGGACGGGCCCTGGTGTTCTCAAGTGTGACTCTCTCTCTCCTAGGGATTGAACCACTGAGCTCTATCCCCAGCCCTCTCCTGACCTTCATTTGGAGACAGGGTCTCTCTGGGTTACCCAGGATGGCCTGGAACTCGGGCTCCCGAGGAGCTGTAATGTCAACGCTCTGTGAGCAGGTCTGGCCCTTTGCTCATTTATTTACTTGCAGGTGTGTGTGTAGTGTGGTGTTTTACATGTGACATGTGTGTGTGTTTGTATGTATGTGTGTATATGTGTGTGTGTATATATGTATGTATGTATGTGTGCATGTGTATGTGTGTATGTGTGCATGTGTGTGTGTATGTACGTGTGTGTATGTGTGTATGTGTATGTGTGTATATGTGTATGTGTATATGTGTGTATGTGTGTATGTGTGTATGTACGTGTGTGTATGTGTATATGTGTGTATGTGTGTATATGTGTGTGTGTGTGCGCGCGCGCGCGCATGTGTGAGGCCAGAGAACTTTGGGTACCCTTCTCCCTTCTATTGCCCATCAAGTAGTTCCTTGAGACGGAGTCTTTCCCTCAACCCAGAACTGCTATTTTTTAGGTCAGTGAGCCCAAGAGAAACCCAGAGATTCCCAGGTCTCCACCCCACTCTTTCCTTCCTTACAGACTGGAGTTACAGAGGGCTTGTCCACACCCAACTTTAAAACCATTATTGTATTATATTATTTTTTTAGTGTCCATATGAGTTACATTATTTAATGGGCAAACGATGAGTTGTTTTCCCCAGTTCCCCAATGCCCCTCTTCCCCATCCCCAATCAGCTGGGTATCCTCCTCCGTGGGCCGTCTGGATCAGTCCTTGGGGCAGGGAATCATGGATAGCCTAGTATTCAGCCCGGTTCTCCTGGCCCTAATATGTTGTTACTCAGGGATGTCGTGCCTCTGGATATTCTCCCCCACCACGGCTCTCACAATCTTTCTGCCCCCATATTATATTATTTATTTAAGAGAGAGAGGGAGAGAGAGAGAGAGAGAGAGAGAGAGAGAGAGAGAGAGAGAGAGAGAGAGAGAGAGAGAGAGAATGCTCCAGGGCTACAGCAAACGTGAGATGCATGAGCCCCTCTATGCACCTGGTTCTTTGTGGGTGCTGGGGAATTGCACTCAGGCTCTCGGGCTTTGCAAGCAAGTGCCTTTAACCCCTGAGTCATCTCTCAGCCCCCTTTTATTTTTGAGGCAGAGTCTCCTTCTGGCCCAGCTTGACCTGGAACTCACTTTGTAGTTCCAGGCTGGCCTCAGACTCAAAGCGATCCTCCTGTCTCTGCTTCCCAAGTGCTGGAGTTAAAAGGTATGTGCCGCTATGCTCAGCTGGTTTTTGTTTTTGTTGCTTTTTTTGTTTGTTTGTTTGTTTTTGTTTTTTGAGGTAGGGTCTCACTCTAGCCCAGGCTGACCTGGAATTCACTATGTAGTCTCAGGGTGACCTCGAACTCATGGCCATACCCCTACCTCTGCCTCCCAAGTGCTGGGATTAAAGGTGTGAGCCACCATGCCTGGCTTTATTTTTATTTTTTAAAGACAAGGTCTCATTCTGTATCCCAGGGTGGCCTTGAACTCATGATCTTTCTGCCTTGGCCTCCTGAGTGTGAGAATGACATGTGTGTGTTACAGTGCTAAGCCTTATAGTGTAAATTTTAAAAAAAATATTTTATTTAAGCCAGGCGTGGTGGCGCATGCCTTTAATCCCAGCACTTGGGAGGCAGAGGTAGGAGGATCACCATGAGTTCAAGGCCACCCTGAGACTACATAGTGAATTCCAGGTCAGCCTGGACTAGAGTGAGACCCTACCTTGAAAAACCAAAAAATATATATATATTATTTATTCATTTTCAAGCAGAGAGAAAAAGAGAGAGAGAGAGAGAGAGAGAGAGAGAGAGAGAGAGAGAGAGAGAGAGAGAAGAGAGCACCAGGGCCACCACCTTGTGGGTCTGGCTTATGTGGGTGCTGGGGAATTGAACCCAGGGCCTTAGGCACTGGAGGCAAGTGCCTTAACTGCTGAGCCATGTCTCCAGCCCATTATAGTGTAAATTTTTAAAATATTTTATTTATTATTTATTTGCAAAGAGAGAAAGATTGGGCATGCCAGGGCCTACTGTCCTTACAAATGAACTCCAGACGCATGTACCACCCTGTGCATCTTGTTTTACACAGGTACTGGAGAATTAAACCCGGGTCTTTAGGCTTTACAAGCAAGCACCTTTAACCACTGGGCTATCTCTCCAACCCCCATATAGTGTATAATTCTAGGGGGTCTGTGGAATTTAATTTTTTGGGCCTAATAGGCTGGGCTATGTTGCTCAGATATTTGGCTAAACATTATTCTGTATGGCTATTTCTTCTGAGTGGTTTTTTTTTTTTTCTCAGTGATTTTAACATTTAAATCAGTGAGTGGCCTTGAGTATATCAGATTAGTCTAGGGTTGGGGGGCTTGACCTGGTCAGCTGAAGGCCTAAAGAGCACAGACACCCAGTTCCCCAGGAACAAGAAGGAATTCTGCCAGCAAGACCTTCAGCTCCTGCTGCTTCTCCTCCATAGCTGCAGGCCTGCCTTGCACACCCGACCTGCCAGGCCTTCAGTCACTGTGTGAGCTGCCTGCCTAAAATCCCTTCTGCCCGAGGAGAACCTTGTCCACCATCAGAAGAAAGAAGCCTCTGTTCATTTTGTGAAAAATATCTACTTTGAGACTTCATTTGGTCATTTTCTTTTTTGTTTGTTTTTAAATTGTTTATCTATTTATGAGAGAGAGAATGAAAGAGAGAGAGAGAGAGAGAGCTGCAAAAGAACTCTTGATACTTGCATCCCTTTGTGCTAGGGAAGCAAACTCTGGCCAGCAGGCTTTGCAAGCCCTAGAGCCTTTAATCTTTGAGCCATTTAACTCTATTCCTTGTGTGTGTGTGTGTGTGTGTGTGTGTGTGTGTGTGTGTGTGTGTGTGAGAGAGAGAGAGGGGGGGGGGAAGGCACACACATGCTATGTCACACATGTAGAGGTCAGGGGACAACTTGTGGATGGATCGGAGGCAGGGTCCTTCATGGTTGCTCAGCACTGCATCTGAGAGTTCCCCGCAGATTCTCCTGCCTCTGCCTCCCTTCTTGCTGTAGGCCCACCCCAGCTTCCAGCTCTACGTGGGTCAGGGGATCTGAACGCAGGTATCTGAGGCTACGCAGTAAGCACTTTTTCCAGTGAGCCATCTCCCTCCCCCCTCCTCTTTCTCTTTCTCTCTGTTTAAAACCAGACAGATCCTTGGGGCTCGTGACCTGCTGGACCCCCTCCTGCAGCTCTGTCTACCACAAGGTGACATTTTCTATACACAGTCCGATTGCTCTTTTCATGTGAAAAAAAATGGTCCCGTTGTTAACTGGGTTGCAGGTTCCACATGAATCATGGAAAGATGCCCCTCTGCTCTACAGATAAGAAAATAAAGGCTGGCACAAGTTCTGGTTGGCCTGAGGTATTGCCCAAGAAGCACAGGATAAAACAAAGACAGGGGTGTTTTAGGACTGTCCAGCCCTGCCTCCAAGGTGAGCTACTGTGAGGACAAGGCCAGTCTTGGTAACGTTTCAGGCAATAATGCAATTCAGGAGTTTTTGTTTTAAGGGGGCAGGGGAGGGGGGCTGAGGATGGACCCCAGCCAGGGCCTCACACAGGCTCAGCTTCAGCACGAAGCTACTCCCTACCCCTGGGCCCCAAACACTCAGGAGCTTTGCATCCACATTGCCTTACTCCAACTTGAACTTTGGAAAAGTAGGAGGCCTTTCCCCATTTCCATCCTCTTAACAAGATTTTGCAAGCTGAGGCCTGATGATCTTTATTTCTAAAAATAACACTAACTTGGATCTCTAAGCTGATTCTCTCTATGGGATATCAGGAACCACGCTGAGGACCAGGGCAAAATACTGGGCAAGAGAGCCAAGCGCTCTAGGAGTGACCCTCCCAACTTCAGCAAGGACAGTGGTAGGAGCAGCTGGAAAAGCCCAAGTGGAATGGCAAAGCCGGCAGCCTTCGTAGGACAGACAGACAGACAGACAGACAGACAGACAGACCTCTGGCAGCTCCCAGCGAGGGCCTTTGCAGGCATTCCAGAGTTCCCCAAATACCTGCCTTCTAGAACCTTTTCTGTGTGCACTGCAAGCTTTGTACAAAGAAGCAATTTACTTGACGTGCGGCTGGAAAGACGAATGAAAGAGAAAAATGGAGGGAAAAGACCAGAGTCCTAGAGGCTGAGAAGGTAGAAGGTGAACACCAGGAAGATAGGTTATGATGAATCATGAAGCAAGCAGTACAGGAAGTCACAAGGCTGTTGGCCGAGAGTGCCTAATGTATCAGGTTCAAGTTCAAGGAGACCCAGGTGTATAACAGCTGGAACCCCCAAATAACATGACTGTCCAGCTACAGGTATGGCCAGCCCATCTGTCCGTGGTAATAGGACAACCCAGCCACCAAGCAGCCTAAGAGGTCCCTTTCATCGGAAGGACCTCCACTCAGGTAAAGCAGGACCCTTTATCTCCCCCTTCCCCCAGGAAGGGTCTCACTCCAGCCCAGACTGACCTGGAACTCACTCTGTAGTCTCAGGCTGGCCTTGAACTCACAGGGATCCCCCTATCTCTGCCTCCCGAGTGCAGGAATTAAAAGCATGTGCCACCATGCCTGGCTGGTTTATTTTTTATTATCTTTTTATTATTTTATTATCTTAAAGTTTTTGCTTTTGTTTTTGATGACAGGGTCTCATAGCCCAGGCTAGCCTTGAGCTTGCTAGGTAGTTAAAAAAATGACCTAGCAGCTGGGCATGGTGGCGCACACCTTTAATCCCAGCACTCGGGAGGCAGAGGTAGGAGGATTGCTCTGAGTTCAAGGCCACCCTGAGACTACATAGTGAATTCCAGGTCAGCCTGGGCTAGAGTGAGACCCTACCTCAAAAAAACAAAACAAAAAACAAACAAACAAACAAAAAGACTTAGTGGCTAAAACGGTTGCCTGCAAAGCAGAAGGACCAGAGTTCGACTCCCCAGTGCCCATGTAGAGCCAGATGGACAAGGTAGTGCATGTGTCTGGAGTTCGTTTGCAGTGGCAAGAGCCCCTGTTGGGCCCATTCTATCTCTCTCTCTCTCTCTCTCAAAATAAATAAAGAAAATATTTTTAAAATGACTTTGAACTTCTGACCCTCCTTTCCTGTACCTCCCAAGTGCTGGAATTACAGACACGTAATCAAAGCACACCTGGTTTTGTGTGGTGCTAGAATGAACCCAGTGCTTCCTGCATGCCAGGCAAGAACAGCATTCCCAACTGCCCCCACTTTTTAAAGGTAGGGCCTCACTCTAGCTCAGGCTGAGCTGGAACTCACTCTGTAGTCCCAGGCTGGCCTCAGATTCCTCCTACCTCTGCTTCCCGAGTGCTGGGATTAAAGGTGTGTGCCACCACACCTGGCTTCCCCACACTTAAAAAAAAAAACATATATATATATATATATATATATATATATATATATATGCAAGGAGAGAGAGAGAGTTGAGTATGGGCACACCAGGGCCTCTGCCACTGTAAACGAACTCCAGATGCATGCGCCACTTTGTACATCTGGCTTTACGTGGGTACTGGGGAACCAAACCTGGATCCTTAAGCTTTGCAGGCAAGAGCCTTGACCACTGATCCATCTCTCCAGCACCCCCACATTTTTTTTTTTTTTTTTGAGATTGGGTCTCAGAGCCTGCTGGCCTGGAAGTCACTAGATAGTCAAGGATGATCTTGAATTCCTGATCCTCCTGCCTCCGGAGCCAAGGCTTACCAGCTCTGGGGTGGACAGACGTCGGCACTCCTTTGCCTCCACGTGCCCCTATGAATGAGAGGACAACTCTACCTCACCGATTCCATGAGGGTTGAGTAAATGACTTAGAGCAGGGCCTAGAACATACCAGCTTTTACGTGAGGGAGCTGGGAAAAACTTTCCTACTTGCCAATCAAGAAAATGACAGCTGGGCTGGAGAGATGGCTCAGCAGTTAAGGCATTTGCCTGCAAAGACTAAGGACCTGGGTTTGATTCCCCAGTTCCCACGTCAAGCCAGATGCACAAGTGGCGCATGCATCTGGAGTTCATTTGCAGCGACTGGAGGCCCTGGTCACACCCATTTTCTCTGTTTCCTCTCTCTCTCTCTTTTTCTCCTCAAGCTTGCAAATATATATACCCATTTTCTCTGTTTCCTCTCTCTCTCTCCTCAAGCTTGCAGATAAATATATATATATACATATATATATATTTTGGTTTTTCGAGGTAGGGTCTCGCTCTAGCCCAGGCTGACCTGGAATTCACTATGTAGTCTCAGGGTGGCCTTGAACTCACGGCGATCCTCCTTCCTCTGCCTCCTGAGTGCTGGGATTAAAGGTGTGCGCCACCACACCCGGCTATAAAAAAATATTTTTTAAATATTTTATTCATTTTCAATCAGACATAGAGAGAGCGAGAGAGAGAGAGAGAGACCAGGGCTACCACCTTGTGGGTCTGGCTTATGTGGGTACTGGGGAATTGAACCCAGGGCTTTAGGCACTGGAGGCAAGTGCCTTAACCGCTGAGCCATCTCTCCAGCCCTAAAAATATTTTTTAAAAAAGAAAAGCAGCCACACACATTATGCTGTTATGCTGTTATGCTAACAGAGAATTTAATATAGGGAGTCATGTTAATGGAAGGCGTAGGAAAGAAACAGCAGGAAGAAGATACTAGGAGGGAAAGGGGGAAGAAGAGGAGAGGAGAAGAGGAGGAAGAGAAGGAGGTGGTAGTGTTTATTAGCAGTTTCTCTACCCCTGCAGCTGGGAGAACAGAGAGGAGTTTAGGTCACCAGGTTCTAGAGGAAAGGCCACCAACACTAAAGAGGGGCCACAGCCCAAATGGTGCTGAGCTCTCTGAGGGGCCTGAATGGCTGGTTCAATCCCTAACAAGCATTGGGATTAAAAAACAAAACAAAAGAAACAAACAAAAAACCAAGGGCTGGAGAGATGGCGCAGCGGTTAAGGCACCTGCCTGCAAAGCCTAAAGACCCAGATGTGATTGCCCAGCACCCACGTAAAGCCAGAAGCACAAAGTGGTGCATGCATCTGGAGTCTGTAGTGGCTGGAGGCCCTGGGAAAAGTGGAGAGGCTTCTATTCTGTCTCTCTCTTTTTCTTTTTTTTTTTTTTTTTTTTTTTTCAAGGTAGGGTCTCACTCTAGCCCAGGCTGACCTGGAATTCACTATATAGTCTCAGGCTGGCTTCAAACTCACGGCGATCCTCCTACCTCTGCCTCCGGAGTGCTGGGATTAAAAGCGTGCACCACCACACCTGGTTTGTCTGTCTCTCTTTAATCTTTCTCTGCTTGCAAATAAATAAAAATAAAAACATTTAAAACAAAACAAAACAAAATGGAAAAACCCTTAAGTCACCAACACATGTGTGAGCTTCCCTGATCATCACAACCCAAAGTACCAGGAGGGTCACACATCCCTGAGGATGACAGCTTTGATTTGGGACCCTCATGGATGGCCACCTATGTGTCTGTCCCTCCCTGTGGCTGCTTCTGATTTGAAGTCTTTTGTGCTGATAAATAAGCGGCTTCAGCACTTACTTGCCCGTGTCCTGGGAGCCAGTCTTGTGGATGGGCAGTGGGAATCCTGGATTTGTAGGTAACAGGTCAAAAATGAGGACCCCCGAACTTGTGGCTGGTGTATGAAGTGTGGACAGTTCTGGGGAGGATGGTGTCCTTCCCATGGGACATTGAGCTCAATTCGAGAGAGCTGGTATTCTAAGCAGGGGGTGGGGGAGGTGCAAGGTCACCTTTTGGGGAGAGCAGGTGTCTGTGACAAGAGGCTTCTCGCTGTATGAACACTTGGCTGGTTCTCCTTCTCATCGGGTGAGGAGTTGGGGACACAGAGGAACCATTGTGAAGGGTGTGGAGCACAAGGAAGACCTTGTGTTCCACATGACCGTCTACTCCGTCACACACGCTTATCTGCTCTAGGGCTTGTGAATCTTGGCAAGTGTCCAAAGCTGGCGTGGTGGGTGGTAGCGAAGGGGCCCAGTGTGAGGGCCGGCCAGCCCCTCAGGGGATGATGCCGTGTACCCACAGGCCCCAGAGTTGCAATCCTGAGCTGAATAGAATTGTAGCTTCCAGGTTAGGGATTAAGATCCTTCTTGGGGCAATATGGCACAAGGCCACCTCCTAAGATCAGGAAGAACTCAGAGTCCAGAAGTCCCTTGGGAAAGAGTTCCATATCAGCAGACCCTCCCATGTTCCCCCCAAGCATATAGAGTGGGGCTGGAGAGCTGGCTGAGCGGCGAAGGCACTTGCCTGCAAAGCCTAACTATCCGGGTTTGCTTCCCCAGTACCCATGTAAATAAAGCCAGATGCACAAAGTGGTATATGCATCTGGAGTTCTGTGCAGTGGTAGGAGGCCTTGGTGTGTCTATTCTCTCTTCCTCCCTCCCTCTCTTTGCATATAAAATAAAAATATTAAAAAGAAACAAAACAGCCAGGTGTGGTGGCGCACGCCTTTAATGCCAGCACTTGGGAGGCAGAGGTAGGAGGATCACGGTGAGTTCAAGGCCAGCCTGAGACTACATAGTGAATTCCAGGTCGGCCTGGGCTAGTGAGACACTACCTCAAAAAACCAACCCCCCAAAAAAAACCAAAATAAACAAACAAAAAAAACCCCAAGTATACAGTGTTCAGTCTCAATCAGGAGTAGATTTGTTTCCCAGGGACATTTGGTGAGGTCTGGAGACATTTTGGGTTGCCACACTTGGGGGCTGCTACAGGCATCTAATAGTAGAGGCCGGGGATGTGGCCAAGCACTGCAGAGGTCAGGTTCCCACCACAAAGCCTAGCTTGGGCCCCAAATGTCAACAGATGAGCAATCCTATCCCTAGGAACGAGCTAGATCAGCAAAGAGCCCCACAACAGGGAACAGCGGGGTCACCACCGCCAACCGGGCACATCTGGTCACCACCGCCAACCAGGCAGGAAACACATCTGTTTTCACTTCTCTCCTTGCCTCGACCTCACAGAAGCAAGCACAGAGCAGGGGGTGGCGGTGGCATTCGGGTCCTGGTCTGAGTCTCCTGCTCCAGGTTGGGACCTCAGGGAAGGTGTGTGAGGTTAAGTTTGAGATTTTAAACATGTTCATCTTAAAACACTGAAGTGTTTGAGGCTGGAGCAGTAGGAACTCAGGCTGGGTGGCTCCCAGGGAGCCCGAGGGCTGCTGGGAGGAAGTCTTACTGCAGGACATGACGGGGCAGGCATCCTTCCCAGAGCTGGATAGGTATATGCACCACTCAGCACAGTGCCAGGCACCTGAGCCTGAGGTCAAAGGATCGCTGTGAGTTCCAGGTCAACCAGGGCTAGAGTGAGACCCTGCCTCAACCTTCCTCGCCCCCCAAAAATGGAGTGGGGACTAGAGAGAGCGCTCAGAGGTTAAGAGCATATCCTGTGCAAGTCTGAGGGCCTGAGAAAGCCCGAGAGACCGCTTGAGTTTGAACCCCAGAATCCACACAAACAGCTAGACATGGCCACACATGGCTGTAACTCCAGACCTGTAGGGGAGCAGAGAATGGGGAACCGTTAGGCTCCTGAAAACCAGCCTGCGCATGCTCCAGGCCTCTAGGAGACTTGGCTCAGGTAAAACCTGGAGTGGGACACCCATTGTTACCCTCCGGTCAACACTGCCTACCATCGGTGAGTGCAAGCATATGGGCACATAAACATGAGTAGAACACACACACACACACACACACACACACACACACACACACACAGTAATTCCAGCACTTGGAAAGCTGAGGCAGGAGGATTGCAAGATTGAGGCCAGCCTGGGCTAGAGCACTGAGTGAGCTACGTGACGAGGCCCTGGGGAGATGGAAGGAGCTTGAGGGCCTCAGACCACCTGAGTTCCAGTCCCCAGTACCTATCTCCACAGCTGGTTATGGCCCCACACAGCTGCAACCCTGGGCCTTCAGGCTGGGGGCAGAGACCAGAGAATGGCTGGAGTTTGTTGACTGAAAAAGAGGTCACATGACATTTTCCTCTGGTTTCCACACACTTGCATACAGGGCACACCCATCTTTAGACACACATGCATATTCTACACATATATTACAGCCCACCCCCACACATATCTCACACACACAGCAGGGAAAAAACAAGCCCCCCCTCAAAAAAAGAGCGGGAAGTGGAAAATCAGCTTCCAGTGGAAAGGCAGGGACTAAGGACAAATACTGTGGTGAGGGTCGGAGGTCTCAGTTACAGCACCAAGACCAAAGGAGGCCATTGTTCACCCTAACACTGAGGTCCCCAAGACACATCAGGAGTCTATTCTTGGGCTACAAATCAATTCTCTATAGTTGTCGCAATTCTTACTTCCTGAGGTCACCTCCAAAGCCAGTTGCCATTACTGTCATCTCTCCCTGAGAGCTGCATGATAATTTCTGTCTGAAATCTGGGCAGACGACCTTAGTCACTCACTTGACCAAGAGAGTGTGGCCGAAGTCATGTTCTGGGACTTGAGGCGATGGTGGGAGGCATCTCGTAGCTTCTCACTGGGTTTCTTGGCATGGCTGCTATGGGCATTTCCTCTTGGGTCCCAGCCACCACCTCCCAGCTGATAGCCAGAATCGGGGACACAACAGGGAGCCATCTCAGATGTTAGGTCCCAGTGACATGTCAACTGAAGGAGACCCCCAAGTGAGAGCGCCCAGCTGCGCCCTGTCAACCCACAGCTGATTAATGGTCACTTCAGGCCACTACATTTTCGGTGGTCATCTGAGCTCTCCCCGCAGGGAGTCTAGTGCATTCAGAGACATATGCTCTTCTCTGGGCCGAACATTCCAGGACGGGTTCCTGCAGTGGATACCACGGCTGATGCAGAGGCAAACACAGTACAGGGTCAAGTTCTAGTATGCCCTCATTACCAACTCATGTCAGCTAACCTTCACCGAGGGAACATTCCAGAGCCCCTCCTGCCTTTCTTGCCACCCGGTTCTTCTTTCCCATTCTCCTCTTCCTGTCACTCCTCTCTGCTATTCCAAACCATCCACTGTGGGAATCATAGGTTCTTGGAAATCTGACCTATGGGGCTGGGGATGCAGTTCAGTTGGTAGAGTGCTTTCCTAGAATGCATGAAGCCCTGGGTTCCATCCCTGATGCCACAGAAACCGATGTGGTGGTGCACACCTGTGGGCCCAATACTGGAGGTGAAGGCAAGGGAATCAAGAAGTTCAAGGTCGGACTGGGAAGATGGCTCAGTGGTTAAGAGCACTTGGCTTGCCACTGAATACGAGGGTCTGGGTCAGTTCCCTCAGCACCCACAAAAAGATGGGGGGGGCGGTGAGCAGAGACTTGAGACTCGCTGGGGCTTGTTGACTACCATCTGCAACTCCCGGTAGAGGGAGAGACCCCAGCTGAGCAATAGATTAGTAAGGTGGACGAGGGATGGTGGGGGACACCCTAGATTCTCCTCCAGCACAGGGAGGTGGGTACAGACACATGCATCACTACCCATAATGCACCACACGTCCTCTACATACATACACACATGCAAGGAACCCAAAGAAGTTCTAGGTGGGGCTGGCCAATGGCTCAGTGGTTAAAGCGCTTGCTTCTCACACAGGCAAGAGGACTCAGAGCTCATGTAATGCTGCTCCCGGGAGTCCCAGCGCTCGCCGGGAAGCTGGAGGCAGGAGGATCCCCAGGGCTTACTGGTTAGCTAGTCCTAGGAGAATTGGTGAACTTTGGGTTCAGTGAGAAACCCTGTCTCAAAAAATAAGATAGAAGCCGGGTGCACGCCTTTAATTCCAGCACTCGGGAGGT
>PVHP010032721.1:0-20125 GCA_004024765.1 Zapus hudsonius | reverse complement strand
TCCCTCCCCCCCTCTCTCTCCCCTATTCTTAAACCATCACCACTTACTCTCAACTTTCTTCTATGGGGACACTCAAGATGGATGGATGGTTGCTGTGCCTTCCACACGAGGGTGTTTCTTCTAAATCCCTACATAGGTCTTGTGTTCCGTGTGCTTATGGCTTTGCTCCAGGCTCTTCCTACACCTCCGTTTCTCTGAAAAGAACTTCGTGAACTAGGCTGTGCTTCCACATGAGCGTGTTTCCTGTCTTGCACATGCTTGTGATTCTGCTCCACGCTTTTCTAGATCCCAATTCCCTTAAATAAGCCCATAATTGTGATTTCTCCCTAAACTCAATAACTCATCATTTATCCCTTTAAAAGGGATCAATGCACCAGCACCCCTTGTGTTTTTGCCTTCTTTTCATCTACATAGAGAGTGAGGGGCTTCAGGGGTCAGGCAGTGCCAGAGCTGAGCTCTTAGGAGTGCAGCCTTGAGCTCTTCAAAAGCTTTTTGTTGTTTTGGCCCCCAGGTCCAGGGAGCCCTGTCCTTGGTTGCCTCAGAGAGGGGCTTTGCCAATTCTGCATATCCCATTATCCAAAGCCAGCAGTAGCCAGGCGTCCCCAGGAATTCTCGGACTCCCTGTGCTGAGGTGGGGACTGGGAGTCTGAGGATGGTTTCTTTCATGGCCTTTTAAGCCCACTAGTTCCTTCTTTAAGTTTGTATCCCAGATAAGTGACAGTCTGTCTGCAGATTTGAGCTTTCTTTGCACTGGCCCTACAGCCCAGCTCCCCTAATTCTTGGAGTAGGTCTCCAGTGGCCTCCTGCTGGCCTTAGGCCTCAGTGGGGGCAGCCAGACATCCACCTCCTGCAGGAAAGTCACATTGTCATGGAATTAACTTTGCTTTACAGACATCTAGCTCATGACTTTATCAACCACATTTTGTGGTCAGTAAAGATTCTAGGATCTCAGACCCCAGACCTCTATTTCAAAAACTTAATCTCTCAGCAAACTCAGGCCTCAGACCTGTATTTTGAGGACTTAATCTCTCAGCAAACATCTGTTCTAGGGCTGCGACAATGCCCGGGCCTTAACTATCTATAGCTATACCAGAAATGAGTTAGCTAAATTCCTTATTCTGGGAAATGGGCCAAGGAAGGGGGAGAGGCCCAATTTAATTTTAACTATTCTACTTTGCTCCTATAAGACACTGTGACCTTAGAAAATTCTTTAGAACAATTCTGTTATCATTTTTTATGAGTGATCTCTACAACAGCAATAAAAAAGTAATACACAAATGATGTTAACACTTACGACCAAGGGCCCCAGGTGAACCATACATACCACACCGGCACTCAGAAAACACAAATGCATAGGCATTTACTGTTCTGCTGTTGGGAGAAACTTTGAAAGCTATAAGCAGACTACATAATGCAGTTCTATTCAATTTTATCATTTAAAGATCCAGAGAGGCCTGCACTAAGGGCTTCCTCTGCCTCCAGGTCTTGAAGTGCCTCAGCTGAAGCTACAAAGACAAGATTCTGGGGACCATACAGTCACCCACAAGATAATGCTGAAGGAAATCAAAGAACGAGTAGCTAAATCCCATGGCATGATGGTTATGTTTTGTTGTCAACTAGACGTTTTTAGTAATCTTGGTGGGTCTCTGATGTACACAGGAAGGCAGCCTCTCAGTAGGGGGCAGGATGTAAGAATGCTTAAGGGAGCTAGAAATGAGCATCTCTTCCTGGGAGGGCAGTGCAGGAAGGAAATTCCAGAGTCTCAAGGAGTCAACAAGTCTGGGAAGGGTTGCAAGACCCCACCCTAAGGCTATATAAAAGGGGAGAAAATCTCCTCCCCCTCTAACCCCTTCCCAGCCTGTTGGCTGTTATGTGTGTGATGCTGATGATGGTTTTTCTCTCTCTGCTTGGTCTGTGAAAAGGAGGCCAGACTCTTTTACCATTATGGAATTCCCGCTGGATCTGTAGCTACAATAAATCCTTTCCTCCCATAACTGTGCCTGGTTTGGAGGCTCATCCCAGCCGCCTGTGGCTGATTATGACACTTGAGTCTGCAAGAGTCTAATTGCTTTACAGAAGTTACATTATTTGTCAAGTGAGGTCTTTGATCACAGTTCAATGTGGAAAAAAAAAAAGCTGCCTCATGTAGGGGCCTGGCCTCATGTCAGCTGCAGATGTTAGCAGTCATAGAGAGGGCATATAAGCACACTTTCTTCCCATCTGGAAATAGCATCCTGCTTTGGCAAGGGAAAATTTTTCCTGGTGGTTGCCTGAGCTGAGAGGATAAGCCTGGATTGTGTATGTTCACAGACAGACAGACAGACAGACAGACAGACAGACAGACAGACAGACATGGAGGGAAGGAAGGAAGAAAGGAAGGAAGGAAGGAAGGAAGGAAGGAAGGAAGGAAGGAAGGAAGGAAGGAAGGAAGGAAGGAAGGAGACAAAGAGGGGAGGGAAGGGAAGATGGGGAAAGGGAAAGGAGGGAAGGGGAGGGAAGGGAAACATAGTAGGAACCTACCTGTAGGCAAGAACAAGGAGGAGCCCCTTGATCTTACTTAGCACACTAAGTACTCCCATGAGCCTCCTATCCCTGGAAAGTCTCTGTGGCAGCGCAGGGATCTGCCTGAAAAGTTGTGGGACACTGAAGTTTCCACGCTCAGCCATTTCTTCTGCATGTGGAGCAAGGCAGCTTGGAGTCCTGGGATGGATTAGAGCTCTGTGACATGGCTGGTCCCCCCCCCAGCCACCTGTTCTCCCATATCCACTGACACGGTAGCTTTCACCATTTTTTTTTTGATAGGTAGGAACTGGCCAGAAGATGCCACCCTGCCTACCTGGCAAGACTAAACATACGATCTCATCCAAGATGTCTGTAAGCAGAGCAGCAGCAGCTCCCAGGTTCTTCCTGGACTTTTCCAGTGGTGAGTCCAGTGGGAACTGCATCCATGTTGCTCCTGAGCCCATCAACCAATCAGGGTTCTTTCTAATTGGATGTCTAATTCATATAAAAGAGCTGAGCCAATGTGTGTGAGGCCGACTCTCTCCAAGTGAGAGATTTTCCTGTGTGTCTTCCCCTCTCCCTTGCAGGCTTTGCAGGCTGGGAAGTGGGGGTGGGAGGATGCCTCTGGACATCCCTGCTTTTGATTTTCCTTCTTTCCTGTTTCCACTCTACATTTAAAAAATCTCCATAACTAGCTCTTTTCTGTGTCTGCGTTTTTTTTTTTTTCAGTTCTTTGCTAAACATGGATCATGAGACCAGAGGCTTAAGGGTCAAAAGGTTGAGGAGTTCTAACCCAATGCAAAACTCCAATCATTATGTCTGGCTCCCCTCCCCAGGCCCTCCATGCTGCACACCTCACATCTCTCTGGGATCATCCAGTGAAGTACCACGGCCTCTGTCGCATGATGTTCACAGGGAGACTATCTCTGGCCCCAGCACAGTATTCTTGCCAGAGCCAGCACACAGGTGCATTTACTCATCAGGACGTGGGCTGAGCCTCATGTTCTATGTGCTCCACCTGGAACCCACTGGGCTTACGCTGGACTGGAGGTCAGCCCCCTACCTCTGGAAGGACTAGCACTGATAGGGATGGGCATGTCACAGAGCTTCAAGGGATATACAATCCAGGCATCCCAGGAAGCCTTGGAAATCCTAGAAGTGAGCTGTGGATGGCTGGTGACTTGCATCTACTCAGGGAAGTTTGCAGAAGAGGAGGTTAAAAGAATAGGGAGAATGGCTGATGCATAAAGGGGTGCGTCATCCTGGTTTTAAGGGGTTTTCTCTAATAATACATGATACTGAGCATCTCATTATTTTAATATATATAATCATATACCAACAAAAATGCTTAAAGACAAAACAAGAAACAATGGCAGTTTGAGTAAATAAAGGTATGAGCTAGTGAGTGCCACACAGGTGTGAGTGGGTGAGTGCCACACAGGTGTGAGTGAGTGCCACACACCCTGTTTCTTGCCTCAGGGTTATTTTAAATAGACATTTTCCTACCTTTTTCTCATTGAAGTCATTTTTTCTAACAGCTGATTTATAAAAGCTAGAATGTTCAAAGTATATGCATCACCTTCCTGCATCTGTTGGCTTTCTGCTGCACAGTATTTTAACAAACAAAAGACAATTTACTATAAACTCAATGACTCACATTGAACACGGTTTCCCAGTATTACAGAAATTGTCGGTCTTTTGCTACCTTTCCTCAAATCGACTCCAGGAAATGCATGACTTGTTGCAGTCAAGAGCTTACATAAAACTAAATTGTGTTTTCTGATTCAAAGTCATATACTTCTCAAGTTGTCATAAACGCAGGAAAAAACAATCCAGTCTACCAGTTAGTTAGCTTGTTTGTGTATATCTCATTTCTGGTGACAACAAGCTCTTTTTATCTGGTGATAAATCTAACGCCAGGTGATGGGGTTTCTCCTTAAGCAAAGTCTACCAAGTGCCCAAATATTTGGTGAGATAGTGCCTTTGAGGTCACCATTAGCAAGCCTGGCATGATGGCCCATAACTCCAATTCCATCATCTAGGAGGCTGAGGCTGAAAGATTACCTGGGCAACAGAGTGAGCCCTGTCCTGGGCTACAGATCTAAACCCTGTCTCAAAAAAAAAAAAAAAAATCACTACAGAAATTGACACAGACACTGAATATGTGGTAACCACAAATCTTCCTATGTCTGTCACATTTGTTTCTGGTCCTAAAAACTGAGGATTGTAAATGCCAAATTCAAAGATATCATTCAAGATATCCATGAACTGAAATTTTATTTGAAAACATTTTTTTCTTCAAAAAGAGTGACTGTCAGCCGATTTAGAATAAGGCAGTGACTCAAAATTGGCAGGAAGTAAGAACTGCTCATGGAAATCCAAAGCTAATCACATAACCACAAACTTCTGTTACTTCTAGAAGGTACTCTTGTTTCCAGCAGCAGATTCCCTCGTAAGCAGAAGAGAATGCATTACCAGCATTAGGTAACTTAAAGAAAGTCTATATGAGCCCAAGAATGGAATTTGGGTGCTAAGAAGTCAGGACTTCAGTGCCATTAGAGTCAAATCTCCATTGAGGCCTCACCATGCCACCAAGTACTTGACAACTGCTGGAAACTGGAGCCACATGTCTGCCTTTTGCTCTTCAAGTTCTACATTCCATATTCCATAAAGCTGGTCACCTCAATTTCACTAATAAAGTCCCCTAAGGCTCTTATTTGGTTAGATGGATGCACACATCCGAAGAAGACTAGAGATGAGTCCTTTAAGTCTCTTCTCCTGTGTTGCCCCAGGCTGGTTGTTTCTTCCAAAGGGAATCTGCCTAATCCAACTCTCCATGCTCTGGATTCCATGGAACTCACCCTTTTCTAATCCCTTGGGATAGAGTTAATGGACAACTCTGTTGCTGCTAATTTGAGACTCTTGCTATATTCATCGAGGTCTCATGCGTACACATGATGTTCACGGTGTGTCCTTTATGAGGCAACAATGCATCCTTTGTTTCATACTGAGACTTAACTGGGCCTAAAGCCTATTAGCACCATCCGAGAATGCACCAATCCTCCTCCCCAGGATACCACATTTATCCACTCAGATACATGTTTCCTTCTTAACATTTCAATAGCAAACCTGCCCGGCAGGCTTCAGGTGACAAGAAGAAGATAAATTGTAAGGATTTGGGGAAATTCGTTTTAGCTTTTTGGCTTCAATAATTCAGGAAAATAGACTCAAGGGAGATGAAAGTAATGCTACCAATAATCAGGCCATTATGTACAACACCAACGACATTTAATGAAAAGTTGACCTGTGTGAAATAATCATATTTTCTACCATCCTATCTTATATGTACAGCAATTTTTCAGATATTTAGAATAATCAAAGGGTGCAACTCAATGAAGTACCATGAGAATGTACATTGATTTCCAAAAGCACAACTGAAGGTCTGCTTATGTTTTCTATTGAGAATATGTATTTCTAAAGTCTTGAAAGATCAACTGAATACCCGTTGTCCTTTTTATAGTTGCATTTCTCACATATGTAATATACGCAATTAAAGTTCCTCCTATCAAATATATCATTAGGAATGTTAGGTGAGTTCCACTTTTCTTGTGAATTTTAATTTATATGAACTAAGAACATTCGACGTGGACATTGGACTGTAAATAACAGAGTATGGATCAAGCATCTGGCAAATTGTTGAATTACCATAATTCTTCATTTCTCCAAGTAAGAAAAAGAATTTATTTCCCATATCTTTAAATAGAAATGATCTCTATGAATTGCCTTTACCAATAGGTTGTTAGCAAATTATATAGTCTAGTAGAGATATGGAACATTTTCTCATTGAGATTTGTCCATTTTCAGTGACCAAGATGCTTTGTCACCTTCATAACTGGAAGAAGCCTGAGATAACCTAACAGACGATGAGACACACGCCTCCATTCCTTCATTGTTCCTCATCAGCTAGCGAACCACCAGACAAGTTTCTAAGGCCTTGCTCGACCAGCCTTCTGCCAGTCAGCCGGGCCACGCAGACCAGATGCATCTGCGAGCCCCGCTGCAACGAGCCAGCCCACCTCAGGTCAAGTCTCAGCCCTGCACAATCATGAGCTAAGTCATTGGTACCATTTGTGATTGTTCACACAAATAGATGGCGTGACATACGACCAGGTATCTAGCTGTGTTGTTAAACAATCAAAAGATGTGATGTTGGCAATGAGTCCTCAGTAGACTGAAGCTCAAAACGGAGCAAGAAACTGACTGAAAATGTATGTGGTGGCAGACAGACTGGTGAAACTGTCCCCCTGTAATAACATGGGAGATCAAATGTCTCTGATAAACTGGGGACCCTGACAAGATGGCTTTCAGGCCACGTGTTTAACGTGCAGTTCACTTCTTTTATCTTCTGGGATGAAAATGTGCAAAGATAGATAAGCTGAGAAAGGAACGCTCTGCGCTGTGTTTGCAGAAAAATGTAAAGAGAAAACGAAAGGGTTAGACTCATTAAGCTGGAAAACAAACTTTCACACTATCAAGATCTCCACCTAGGAAATTATTTTCAGAGTAAAATGAAGACTGATGAAAAAAAAGTAACCCAAACCAAAGGTCAAATCAAGGATGTGTCTCTAAATCCTTGTCTCAAAGGAATGTAAATGTTGAATGATCTCTCTAAATTATGCACAAGGCTTATTAAAATCTTAAATGTGTTCACACAAGAGCCTAGTCCCTAGAGAAGGCATTTATCGAGCGGAGACAAGGGAAGACTGACTCAAAAACAAATGAAAGTTTTGATTTTATCAAATACAGAAACTAAAATCTGATCAATCGAAAGTCCTTAGAGTTGCTCAAGAATCTCCCATCAGTAAATGTCCTAGTAGTTAGATTACAATGAGCTGAGACGCACAGTTCCCCAGACTCCTCAGGACCATGGGGCTCCCATGACAGAAGCCAGCTGATAAAACCACAGAGGGCAACACAAGCAAAAACTGTGAGAAAAGAATTACATTTCCCAAATGGGAGCCCAGAGCTTAAGGGTAAAGTCGGAACACAGGGAGAAAATTTGACTGAGCATCTAACCGAGTGAGGATAGCAGAGGACTCCACCTCTGCAGAAACACTAAGCAGAGCCAGAGTTCCTGATGTGTGTGCCCTTTGGGATCTCAGAATCCCAGTAAACCAGTGCCTGTTATCTGTTCCTGCTCACTTCTTGTTCTCGCCTGTTTTGAATGTTAGTTATAATAATCCTATCCCTGGAGGACATGCAAGTTGTGCTTTTATTTCATAGGATTCTGTGTTCACTGGTGTTCCAGTACTCTTATCCAGATCTTATTTAAATCAAGAGATACTAGAGACCTGGCCTATAGCAGAATTAAATGAGACTTGAGGGGAGACTTGAGAGAAGATGTTTATCATTTGGAAGTAGCTGAAAGTGACTTACTTATGGTCAGGGCAAAGACTATAGTAAATCATTAAAATGTGTATAATCATTCCACCTCCTGTGAAAGGCACAATCCATTTTCCCATTCAGCATCTTGAGTCCTGGATGGGCTCATAGCACGCCATGTAAATGGACACCGACAAATGTGACATGAGAATAATGTTGAGAAGGTCTTTCCAGTCACAGCATACAGAAGCAGGGCTCCTAGGACTTCAGCCACCACCTGGGTATCAAAAACTTCAGGGTCATCTGCACAGGGACAGACAGTGCTGTTACAGTATAACCTACTGTAACATCCATATCCAGCCGGGATGTCAAACATCATACATGTGAATCAACTTAATCAGGATCAGAAGGTTCCGGAGGGCCCTGCTCTAATTCCAAGCAGAAACAAGAGGTTGTTTTAAGCCACCATAACTCATTATGCTGATTTGTTAGATATCAATACATGGGACTTATATAGTTCCAACAAATATTTTGATGCAATACTCAATGTTATGAAAGTATTCCACATCTCTTACTCATCTGGAAATCTACATTGTTGCAGTTTAAATATTTTCTTTGCTGAAAGAATTGCCTTCAAACAATTGGAAACCTATTTGAAAGCCTAATGACATTGTCTAGTTTAAACAGTACTATCTTAAAGACTGAGATTATACCCATTTGTCAAAAAACCATGATACTTGAAACACTGTATGCTAATAAAAAGTAATAAAAACAGTGGAGAACTAATTATATAAAAATCATATAATTATAAGCAAAAAGTCTTATACTTAGGAGTTCTTGACCCCCAACCATTCAGTAATCATTAACTATACAAGTGATCTACACTAATATGCAGCTCAACAATTCTATTTTCCTTCTTAAAAACTGAAACATGTATAGTATAATATCATATCTTAGTTTCAAGCTAGCTCCATGTAGCTGCAAACTGTTTATGGTTTTCTTACATTGAGGACCATTTTCAGTTTGATAATTAGCATATTTCATATTGCTTAAAATTTTGTGGCTGTATTCTTGGACCTAGGTAGACAGCATGTCAAAGATGTAGATTTATATTCAAATGATAAAATCAGACAAGCCTCAATTTTATACTCATTCAGTCTATTTATCATCTATCTATATACATACATACATACATACATATGTGCAAAAGAGAAAAAGATTTGTTGTTTTATTATTAAGTAGAAACTTTGTATGGACAAATCATGAATCGGTACATTTCCCTCCTCCCTGCACAGATTCCACTGAGGCCCCTCCTCAGAGGATTTCTGGTATTCACCATGGGGTTGTGGTTTATGAGCTATGAGAACAGCAGTCAGTCACTGTGGAAGTAGGCAATGCCTCTGGATATTCCATCCCACCCTGTGGCTTGAAGTTGAGAGTTTCACTAATTAGTTTGTTGAAAAGTACTGAATAACTTCTACATGTAATATATCTGTGCTTCACAGTGTCACCTATAAGAATGGTTAGACCTAGAAACTGTGCTCAGAGGACTTAGTTACTAGGAAAACCAAGGTACTTATTAAAAAGAAAATCACAAGATAAAATGATAATGCAAGACAAGTTTTAGACATGGCAATTTACCTCCTGTTGAGTTTGGGAAACTTATATAATCTCCTCAACTTGTTTCCTAATCTATAAACTAGATGAGCCAATAGCACCTACCTTATATATTATTAAAGGGAATTTGTGGTGGTTTGAATAAGGTACCCCTGAAGACTCTTGTGTTCTGAGTCTTTGGTCCCCAGCTGGTGGCCATTTAGGAGGTGAAGCCTTGCTAAAGGAGGTGTGTTTCTGGAGGCAGGCTTATGGGTGTTATAGCACACTACCCTGGCCAGAGTTAGCTCACTCTTGCTGCTACCTCCAAGTTAGTGTGACGATATATGATATCCAATTTCTGCTCGACCATACTTTCTCCACCATAATAAAAATTTATCTCAAAATTTTAAACCTGTACTAACCCCTTTCTTCCCATAATATGTTGTTTCTGGTCAGATTTTTTTTTGTTCCAGCAATGAAAGGGTAATTGGTATTGAACTGAAATGTAAGAAGTTTTAATGTGGACATATTTGAAATGCTCAGCACATAGCAATTGCTATATGTGTACTCTACATAAACACATAGTGGCTAGGAACATATTTAGCAATTTATATGGTGTGCTTTATATATGAAAAAAATACCTGCAAAGGCTTTCCATCTGTTCATCAGCTTTCAGAATCATACCAAACTTAGATAAAATGTTTACTCCCCCAAATATTGAAATGTGTCCTTGTCATGCTAGTATACTTCATGGATAAACTCCAACAACCTCAAGAAGAGTGAGTATTAACAGCATAGCCCTCATGTTCAGACTTCAGCCTTCTCTGCTCTCAAATAGTTAAACAATATCACCATATCAGATGCGTTGTTATAGAAATATTCCTGTAAACCCCAGAAATATGTGTTCTAGTGTTTGTATCTCTGAAAGACAATGCACAGTAGATGCTTGGTGAATAGTCTTGGAATAAACAAACATGTTCAAGGTAATGCTTGACAATATTGACTACTATAGGCAGTATTTAAAAAATGCAAATGAGTAGATTGTATTGTTCAACCAACGAGTTTCTTTTTTGACAATTCAAGGAAAGTTCTATTCTGTAGATTGAAAACAAAGAATTACTCAAGCCATTCTCAGAAACTACATTCATTTAGTAATATTCAGAATTTCAGAATCTCTTTGAAGCTCAAGGGTTTTATTCAAAACTTTACACAATACCATGTGAACACCATCTTGGAAGTGCCATTGGGTGTAGCATATGGTTATATTTCTTTCAGGAGCAGCTCAGCCTTAGCTGGTGTTTAGGAGTGATGCAGATTCTCAGGAACAGGGTGCTGTGGTCTATGATTTATTGATTTTTGGGTGATGTGGGTGCACTGAGAGGGTTCTGGCTTAAGGAAACTGAGTGTTTTTCAATGACTTTTCTTAGAGACGTCTGTAAGGAACTGTTTTGCCTTGAATGAAATTATTCTTGAGTGACTGGAGGAGCTTGTTCTAATAATACAAAAGTAAAGTAAACATGTGAGCTCATTCGTCTTTTCTGAGAGCAACAGAACAGAATTTTTCTACTGGGGATACTATTCCAAACATGTGGGCATGATTATTTAAATATTTTTATCATGTAACTTACAGTAAATATATTTTTTATTCATTTTAGGAGCTGGTTAGTTCACTGTGAAGTAGCAGGAAGAATGGAATGACACATAGCTCCACATTCTTTTTTTTTCTCTTTTTTTCTTTATTGTCCATAATGAGTTACATTGTTTAGTGGGCCAACCATGAGTTGTTATCCCCAATTCCCCATTGCCCCCCTTCCCATCCCCAGTCATCTGGATCTCCTCCTCTGTGGGCCGTCTGGATCAGTCATTGTGGTAGGGGACCATGGATAGCTCATTCTTCAGCAGGGCTCTCATGACCCAAGTGTGTTGTTACTGAGGGTTGCCAAGTCTCTGAAATTCTCCCCCACCACGGCTCTCACAATCTTTCCGCCCCCTCTTCCGCTCAGTTCCCTGAGTCGTGGTGGGCAAGTATTGAGGCTGCTATGGTGTTGTGAGCTTAGGGGTTTTTGTGTCGAGATTTGTTGGTTTCTGTCACACTGGCTTATCTTTTGTTGATTGAATGGCTATGGCTGTGGGTCCCTTGTACATCCAATCATTCTCTGTGGGGTTCCATATGGATCCTCCCCCGTATGACTGTGGTGGCTCATCTCATGCCAGGATCTCAGTTTTCTGCCTACAATCGGTTGGTAGGTTTATATGGGCCACAGCTCCCTCGCTGTATCCTGAAAAATATAAACACAATCTCCATCGGAGAATGAGGTCAGTATCAGTTAACAAATATACAACAATCTGGATTACCTAGCTTCTATTTTCAAAAGCTTCCCCGGCAGTCACTCACATAGTGCATCTTATCTTGGGAGCCCAAGAGTGTGGGATCCGTTGTATATCGCCCTGAATCCCCGGTTCCAATCAAGGGTTCCCCCTCACTGAGTGGAATATTTGGCCGAATTTAATAGCTGTTGATTGTCTCCCCCAGGCTCAGGTTCCTCCATTGCACACGTGCTCCTTTCTTGGTTTCCTTTTCTCTCCCAGTAGGAGGTGTGTTCAGCCTACTCATGGCCTCAGACTGTGTTTCATGTCATTGGTCTGTTTACACCAGCTGTCGTTGTTCAGCTTCCCCTGGCAGCTTGTGTAGTGTCTTCCAGCACTGCACTAACTGCCATCTGGGGGCTGGTTACCATTCCAGACCTCAAAGTAGCTCCACATTCTTAAACAGTCTCTAACCCAACTCATCCAGGTACTGTGGTACACCTGTATTATCTTAAACTTTCAAAACTGCCCTTAAAGATACATATTGATTTGCCTTAATGAAAAGCCTAGGATATTAAATAGATCTCCCAAAGTCATATGACTAGGAAGTGGTACTTCATCAAATCAAAATCCTGTTCATTTGAGTTCTAATCCTACTCTCTGTATGACACAATATTTTATTCATA
The DNA here is from genome assembly GCA_004024765.1 of Zapus hudsonius. Taxonomy (NCBI): domain Eukaryota; kingdom Metazoa; phylum Chordata; class Mammalia; order Rodentia; family Dipodidae; genus Zapus; species Zapus hudsonius. Next base: position 7,652 of record PVHP010032721.1, on the reverse strand, counting down.
ATTAAAATAATCAAGACTGGGGAACAGTAGGGTCAAGAGGCATGTGTTGGGAAGCGAGGGCTGTGAGGTGCAAGATTCATAAAAATTAAAAGCCAAGTTTTCTGTGAGTCGGTCTTTGTTATTTCAGTGTGCAGCCCATTTTTCTCTACAGATACTATAAATCTTTGTCTCATAGGCTCCAAAATTGTGAGCTGAACTTTAAATCTGGGAGTGAGATTCACCAACAGAAATAAGGATGGATTAAGGTAACAATGTGACCCCAGGAAAGAAAAGCAGGAAGACTGGCAAACAGTAAGCATGGAGTGGGGGAGGGGTGTCAAGAAAATGAGATGAAGAGAAGTAGACTGAGGCCAAGCGACAAGCATGTATATATAGGCTGACAAGGAACCAGTAAGGAAGAAGAATGCACCCAAAAGGTTAGTTCGTTGTGTTCACACACCTGCTCAAAGGTTAGGAGAGGATCTCACTTTATACCCCTTTATCTTAGAGCAAGTGCCAATTCCCTTCCTTTTAAATAAGATTAGATTTATTCACTCTAAGGAAAGCTAGGAACATATGTGATGACATGGAAACCATGCTATGTGACCTCTGAAGATGGGTCAGTGAGTTCTCTCTCTCTCTCTCTCTCTCTCTCTCTCTCTCTCTCTGTGTGTGTGTGTGTGTGTGTGTGTGTGTATCCTTACAGGCAGAAAGAAGGTGGGACACAGCATTTTCTCTTGAACCAATCCATATAAACTCTATAAACAGCATACATCTTGGGGGGGGGAGAAAAACAGACCCTGAGGAAAAGAAAAATGTTTGTTGATTAACATGAGATTTGGAAAACTTGTGAATATAAACCATCAGTGCTATCTAAGAAATGGAGAAGAGCATTTAATAGGCAAAACAAAACTTCCTCCCTAATACAAAGCACAAAGTAGGGTTGTGGGTTTAAGGAGGTCATTTTAGGAAGCAGCTAGCTTAATGGGGATTTAAGGCAGTTAAAAATCTAAGTGTTGTAATGCCCTGTGGGCAACTGGAACTTATTCTTTCTGGGCACCTCTAGAGAGACAGAATACAATACTATTAGAACTGTCTCACATGGAATAAACACCCCATCCCATTTCTGCCAAGTCTCATCACTATTAGCTATTTTCCTAGGGAAGTTGACCCTCCAGCCAGCACATCTGGTCTGGACTTCTGTAGGTAGATCACTTCTCGAACCAGAGTGTCTCTAGAAGACACTGACATGTGTCCAGAAAATGACACAGCTCCATGGCTGAAGGGATGATACAGGGAGACGCTGTCTGGTACAGCATCTGATTGAGGGGAGTGTGGGCCACGTGACAGGCAGGATGGAAAGGTCATTCTGAAGAGTGACTGCAAAGCCAGGGGAGAGATATTGTGCTGACAGGGCTTTGTGCTTTATAGATCTCACACTTAATCCATAGATTCACAGTGTTTCAACTTCTTCTTTACATGAGAAACCGGAGCTGAGAGGAGGTAGACTGATGTCCGAAGTCTCACTATGGAAATCAGTCTTCTAACAGCTACTCCAGAGAGAGAGAGAGAGAGAGAGAGAGAGAGAGAGAGAGAGAGAGAGAGAGAGACAGACAGACAGAGACAGAAACAGAAACAGATGGGGGAGAGAGGGAGGGTCATACAAATCCAAATAGGCCATAAACTATTTGAGAAAAATGGATTCACAACTGAAGTGAGAACCACTGTCTGACATGCAGACAGATGCTGCCCCAACAACACATATTTTTTCCACCTTCATAGCATCAGGTCTTTTGAAGAAGTAAAAGTATAGAAGTTTTGCCCAGATGGGTGTTTCAGGGTTCCAAATATGTATGTAGGTATATAGCATTCCATAAGTAAGGAAAGCTAGATTTCGCCAGGTAAGTAATGAGACCGAGCTGCTGAACACAGCAGTCTATTGGAAATCTTAGCGCACACAAAAGTAAACAAATTCTACTAAGCCTAGATTTATCATGAGCTTCTAGGAAATGACCTAAGGGCCTTTTGAAAATCAATATTAACACAGCATTTAATCACATATCGGAGGACAACATTCTCGGAAGTATATTTTAGTGACAGCATGAAATTGTATCTCCTAATATGAGAATGTGCCTATGGTCACTAGAGACATCCTCTCAGTACAGTCTGACTTATTCAGAACTTGTAGGAAGATTTGAAAGATTAAAACCTTCATTTGAAAGGTTATCTCCTCTGTCTGGAAAATAATTGCATATGAGGATAAAATATGACAAGATAAAATAAGAGGATGCATTATGAGCTCAATAAAATGTTTGAAATAAAATGAATAGATTTCTTTCATTAAAGATGTCTAAATACAGAATATGTTCCTGAGAACAAGTATAAAAATAAGCCACTCTAACTGCTGCCATGAGCATTTGCTAAAGACAAACCTTTACACAGGAATTATTTTAATGGCAATTAAGTTTTCTTGAGACCCAGCTGAGTTTTTGGCATATTATTCAACCTTCACAAAAATCTTTCCTAAGTGATGTCCAGTATCCAAACCTTATTACTTAAACAGTTTCAAAGAATCACATCAGTCTCAGACATTTATAAATACAACTTCTGTCAAACTGATTTATGGTTTCAAATTGCATTTATGCCCATTTGATTCATGTTTCTTCTCTTGCCCTACGGTATGTACACTTAATATGACCAAGTTATCAACAAGGAAAGAGAAACCACCGGAACAAGATGGACCAGTAACAGGAAATAATAGAAGAGCCCTGTCTGCTGCTCTCTGTGGCTCATGAGCTCCAAGACGTAGGCATCCTACAGTGATAGGCATGAATTAGGAGCCTTACTTTCTTACAAAAAAGTAAGATATCTGCTGCGTCTTCTGGGAAGGTGTCAGCTCCCATAAAGCTCCCTTGTAACATCTTTTAAAGATTGGCTAAATAAAGAAACAACTTAAAACTCTTCACCATTAAGTGACATCACAAATCCAGACAGCTTATCTCATTGCACAAAGCCTATATAGTAGACCTAACCTTTTCATTTGTATACTCATTTTTTCTTGTCCCAAGAAAAATGCAGTTATCAAGGTTTGGAGGGGAAAAATAACGATGCAGGAGGCAAATATTCATAGAAAATAAAGTTATTAGCCAACAAACTTGCAGGTTGGATATGAACTTTCCAAGTGTCTTCCTTTATTTATTTATTTTTTGTTGTTGTTGTTCTTAACAGTCTTCCCTGTTAGGACGAAAACCATGATTTTACTACTACCAACTGTCATCCAAGATAAGGCGGAGTCTTTTTCCCATTTGTGATGAGCCATTATCATACATACTTTACTTGGCTAAATGTATACTTTTTTTGTTATGTCTCCATAAGTCTGAATTGAAAAGGCAGAATATGCTCCCTGCATCTGTGAAGGATTCCAGAGTTTCCTTGGATGGTCATGAGGTAGACAATGATAGTCCTGCCAGACTCATCTCCTGCTTGTTTTCTTTCCCAGGTTCTGCTGAAAACCTCACCTCTTTAACAGTTATCCTGACCTTTTTTTTTTCTAATTACCTCTGGTACTACCTCATCAGAAGCCATCAAAAATTAGCTTGAAGGATATATTTAGAAAAAAATTAAGAAAACTGTTTCCACTCTCTACAGAAAACAATATACAATGAGGCTTTGTATATGGAGGTTCTCAACCTTACAGAGCCAACCAGCCCTAGATTAAATATTCAAGAGAAAACATATGTCTATGTGCAGACATTTCCCTTTTGTTCAGTGTACAGTCCTCTGTTCGACCAGCTGAGCTGTCAAAGGGTCCTTAGACATTTCCTTGGTTATTATTCTCCACTCAGTACACCTGACAGGTATTTGTGTGGCATTATACCTTGTATTAGATATGATAAGTAAGCATCTGTAGTTTTACAACCAAAAGGGAGTCCTAGATAACAATTCCTAGGGAGTACCAAGAGAGGGCTATGTCCTGATTTTTCAAGAACCATACTAGTGTAGGGATGTGCCATCTAGGTGGATCCTGAGGTACAAAATAAGACCATAGAAATTTTCAGTATTTGTACATGTAAAGCTTTAAATACCTAGTCACTTTCTTCTCTCTGGTTAGGGCCCCTCATTAAAATAGGCATACAGAGAGCTAGAAAGCCTACTCTTTAAGGGTCTTCAATCCAGAAAACAGCCTAATGGTTACCAAGTTTAATGCAGTTCTCTACTAGAAGAGAGCATTCTAATGAATAATAAAGGCTTCATCTCTTCCTTTAATTTTATAAATATGAGATGACCTTCCCTAGAAGATGGTTCTGTTGATCTCAACGGATCTCTGGCAACTGGACTTTGCATGTAGCCTTTGAAATTCCTGAGGAACTAACCTGGAAAGCTTCATGCCTCCTGGAATTGTCGTATATAGTATACAGCACTGCCTCATAGAAAATGCCAATGGAATTTCAACTGCAGATAGTAGACTGAGTAAAGCTCACTTAAAGTTAAGGATTCATCCCACACATCTAACACCCCCTTCACACAATTCAAATTTATGTCTTAGTAAAAAAGACAAAGTATGACAGATTTTAGACACGACTGTAGAAACACTGCCAAAGTTCTGGCTTCCCACCTCTACCACAACCACAGCTTTGAGCACCTCATCAATGTGTTTTAGCAAGTTGCATCCCACCATGGAAGGTACTACAGCTGGTAGGCAAGGAAGGATGTGGGGAATTGTATTAGTCGGCATTCTCTAGAGAAGCAGAACTGATAGAATGGATTGCAGTTAAAGGGGGCATTTACTGGATTAGTTTACAGCCCCCACAATAGCATTATGCAGGCCTCAGAGTCAAGGAACTGGTAGCCACTCAGTCCACATGGCTGGATGTCTTAGCAGTCCAAATCCAGCACTGAAGGCCTGAAGGCTTCCTGGAGAGCCGCTGGCTTCAGTCCAGACTGGAAGCCTGAGGAAACTGGGCTCCAATGCTGAGGAAGGACAGCCGAGCAGGAGAACCATGTGTAAGTGATGGTGCTCCCCAGCAGCACCAGCATCCAGCACCCAGGCAGGAGGGAGGGAGGGAGAGATTACCTTCTTCTAGAGCTTCCTTACAGAAAGCCCTATTCAGGGAGGATCGTCCACTCTGGAGGAAGGGCCTCCTCCTTCAGTTAATCCTTCCTGGAAGCAACTCTGAGACCTTCCCAGAATTACTGTGGATGACTAAACAGACCAAGTTGACAACAAAACTTGATCATCACAAGAATCATAGCTATTCCATCTGCTTTCGTATTACATAAAGCCATGTTGTAAGGGCTGAGCTGGGGGTTGGAATTTAGATAATGCCCAGCAAAAATCCCAATGCACCCCGAAATTTAAGGACTGCCCAAATTCTTGTCTGCAAAGTTAAAGAATTAAAATCATAGACAACCAGATATTAAGGTATAGTGGGAGGTTTTATTTAAGGAAACATGGGGAGTTACAGAGATCTCCAGCCACCAGTGTGGGGAGAACATGTGGCAGAGGTTTTGGTGAAGATTTATGCTGTTTAATTAAATAGGCAGGAAAGAAAAAAATAATAGAGGGCTCCCATCATGAGGAAAAAGGTTCATGTGGGGAGATCGTTAGTCCCCTGAGGTTCGTGGACTACTTGGAGAGTCATTGTACACTAAGACCCTGGTCCATCCTTGGGGTGGGTGGACAGAGTCTTGGGAAAACAGTGAGCCGAAGGGCATAGCCACCCGGGAGAGAGTCACCAGGAACAGCTCTCATTTATTATGCAGAAAAAGGTTGTTTATATAGAGGAAAAAGCAGAGGTGGTGGCATAAGCAACAAGGGAATTATCAGGGGAAGGGTAGCCTGTGGACATCTCATGAAAGGATTGTCAGGGGCCAGAAACCTGTGGATGCCTAGTTTGCATAGATAAATTGGGGGGAGGGGTTCTCAGCTCCAAGTGGTGGGAATTACGTGCCTTTAGGCATGTACTGGATGGTGGTGGCTGCAGAGGAGCTGTGACCTTTAAACATTTATTGCCCAGGCTTGTTATTACAGCTGGGGTATGTGAGTTTTAGAAAACTCGGGCCTTGAAGTGCCCGGGTTTCTCAAGGTTTGTTGCGGCCTGCCAAGGGGGCTGGAGCTTCTAGGATAAAAGAAGGAGGCTTCCAGTGCCCAAACTCCTGCCGGGCTCAGATAAGCTCAGATAAACTTGAGATGATCTGGGTTTCAGGCCAGCTTCAACTTCCTTTAACCCTACATCCTCTATGCCTCTTAGCAGGGTCCCACAGTTCCCTACCTGGAAAATGAAAGTCCTCCTTCTAGGATGCCATGTAGAAGAAAAGAGACTGGCCTTTGTTTTAGGGAAGCTTTTAAAAGTTCCACTAGGTGAATCAGAGAGAAAAACTGATTGGTCTATACCTGACAAATCAGTTTTTGCATCTAGGTTTGGGCTCTGGCTAGAGACACCTCCTACTCAAGGGGAAGGGGTCTATGGAGCTGGCCTGAAACTCTCACAATCCCCCCTCTGAAAAAATAACCCTAACTGCTGTTAGGGTACTGGGGTGTGGAATAGGAAAAAAAGCATCAGAAAGAAGTACATATATATTTAAGAAAAATTAAATAAGAATACCCATTTTGATCCTGTAGGAGGCAAGGCAAAGCTCTGACTGGGGAGGGGTTAAGGAGGAGCTGGGCAACATTGTGTGGGGTCTCTCTCCTAAACTCCTGCATAGTTTCAGGAAAGCTCCATAGACCCCCCTCCCCTAGAGTGGGAGGTGTCTCTAGCCAGAGCTGAAACCTAGATTCAAAAACTGATTGGTCTGGTATAGAGCAATCAGCTGTCTCTCTGACTTACCTGGTGGAAGTTTTCAAAGCTTCCCTAAAACAAAGGCCAGTCTCTTCCACATGGCATCCTAGAAGAAGAACTTTCATTTTCCAGTGAGGGGGACTCAAGATCTCCCCACATGAATCTTTTTTCCCATGATGGGAACCCTCTGTTATCTTTTCTCTTTTCCCACTTGTTTAGTTAAACAGCAGAGATTTTTTTCTAAAACTTCTCCCACATGTTCTCCCCACACTGGTGGCTGGAGAACTCTGTAACTCTCCTTAAGTAAAATCTCCCACTATACCTTCCTTAATTCTGGTTGTCTGTAATTTTAATTCTTTAACTTTGTAGACAAGAATGCAGGTACTTCTTAAATTTTGAGGTGCATTGGAATTTTTGCTGGGTATTATCTAAATTCTAATCCCCACTTCAGTCCTTAAATGAAATTGTTTCTTTTTTAATATCTTTATTATGACTAAGTTTATACATCATATGAGCAATTCTTGTGAGTGTGTCCCCTACCCACTGGGGTAGTTTCTCCATTCTCATTCTGAATCTGTCCATAGGTAAGGGGGTATGAACTGCACCAGAGGTAGCCAGATTTTCATTGCTGTTTTTTTCTTTCCCCTTGTGTATTATTGCTGAGGGGGGAATGTCTCTGGATATTCTCCCCCACCATGGCTCTTACATTCTTTCCGCCTGCTCTTCCAGGTCCCTGAGTCATGGTGGGTGACTTTTGAGTCTGTTTTGTTGTTGAGATCTTAAGTATCTCTGGCTCCCTGCCCTGGGTTTGATGGGTATTGTTGGTGTCTGTCTCCACTGACCTTTCCTGGGTTATCAGACTTGCTGTGGTGACATGTAATTGTTTCTTTG
>PVHP010032720.1:0-20126 GCA_004024765.1 Zapus hudsonius | reverse complement strand
CGAGAGAGCTGTGGCCCATCTAACCCTACCTACCGACCGCAAGCAGAAAGCTGAGATCCTGGCAAGAGATGAGCCACCACAGTCATATTGTGGAGGATCCATATGGAACCCTGCAGAGAAGGACGGGGTGAACAAGGGACCCACAGCCACAGCCATTCAATCAACTCAGGATAAGCCAGTGAGACAGAAACCAATGAATCTCGACACAAAAAACCCTAAGCTCACAACACTAAAGCAGCCTCAATACTCACCCACCATGACTCAGGGAACTGAGCGGAAGAGGGGGTGGAAAGATTGTGAGAGCCGTGGTGGGGGAGAATAGCAGAGACTTGGCAACCCTCAGTAACAACACACTTGGGTCATGAGAACCCGGCTGAAGACTGGGCTATCCATGGTCCCCTACCACAAAGACTGATACAGCCAGCCCACGGAGGAGGATATCCAGCTGACTGGAGATGGGGAAGGAGGGTAATGAGGAATTGGGGATAACAACTCCTTGTTGGCCCACTAAACAGTGTAACTCATTATGGACAATAAAAAAAAAGAAATGGAAAAAATAATAAAATAAAATGGTTACCTCAATAAATAACAAATAAATAAAATAAAATAAAATAAAATAAGAGGTAACGATGCAAAAAAATAAATAGATAAATAAATGACAAAATAGCCCTCAATAAAATCAAAGGGTATTGTGCATTATGTTTAAATATTGTGTATTATGTAATGGACATCATTAGGAGTGACCCATGTGTAACGTCTCCTCTTCTTGGGGAAGCCAGGGCACAAAATCTGGGTAGCAGTGATCCTGTGTAGGTATAAGAAAAACCTCGCACAATCAAGAGTGGGGTGGACAGGAACAAAAAACAGCTTCAGGGACATTAAACTGAACCAATATGATGTTTTGAAATGGAAAATGGAAAAGATTGGGGGGCAGGGATTCCAGAAAGTATCATCATCACTTATCACTTCATTCCTCACTGTGCTCTTTGGTTGTTCTATTCTTCCTGTAGCTTTGAGAGGTACAACAGAGCTCTTCCAAATGATCCTGGTGCCTACAATCATATGAGTCTTAACTCGTCCCAGATGAGATGTACTTCATTCTGCAAAACATGACCCTGTCACTTAGCGGATCGTCTCATAAAATTATTTACACCTGTGGTAGTCAGCCGCAGGGATGAATTGCCAAATCAGGCACAATTTGGGGAGGAAAATATTTATTGAAATAGCAGATCCAGGGGAAGTTCCAAAAATGAAGGAAAAGGCTGCCCCCTTTCATAAATCCATGCAGAGAGACAGAGCCAGCAACCAGGGGAGGAAGGAAGAGAGGTTCCTTCACCTCAAGCTTCCTTATTTAGTCCCCTTCTGGAAGGCCCACCCACTGGGGGGAAGGGCTCACTCTGGAGAAGGGACCACCTCCCTTCTCCAAAATCACAAAAGGATTTTGTCAATCCTTCCTGGAGGCAAACTCAGAGACCCACCCAAGATTACTGTGGATTATTTCACAGGTCAAGTTGACCATAAACTTAATCATCACAACACCAAAATAAATCTACACACTGGAGCATAAGCAAGTATGAGAACCTGCTGAAACTGTGACCGAGCAAGAGCTCAAAGTGTTGGGAAAATGGTTAGAAAACAGGATGATTTTTAAAGGCAGTTCATTCTTTTTTTAACATTATGTTTTTATTTGCAAAGAGAGAGAGACTAATAGGCATGCCAGGGTCTCTTGTCATAGTAAACCAATTCCATGTTCAAGTACCACTTTGTGTATCTGGTTTTATGTAAGTACAAGGGAATGGCACCCAGGCCATCAGGCTTTGCAAGCACGTGCTTAAACCATGGAGCCATCTCTCTAGCTCTTTGTTTATTTTTCTGGAAACCGTGTCTCACTTTGTAGACCAGGATGGCCTCAACCACATGATCCTACTGCCAGAGCCTCCCAAGAGCTGAGATTACAGAGGTACACCACCACTCAGCACCAATGTGACAGAATTTTCTAGAAATAGCTGTTAGCCCTGAATCTATTTGTAATCATCACAGTTGGATGAGAGGAGTTCAAAGGACATGGCTTCCTGGTGGTCCACATGCAGAGACCTAAGGATTTCAATGAGCCTGATCTCAGTGTAAAGCAACACCAGATCCACACATGATGATCAAATTCCCACATCAATATTGTGAGCAGTGATTCTCCATGAGTTAAATATTAATTGAAATAGTGTGCCCAAATCTGTTACCACCCAACCAGGATGACGGTACAAATCACCTATGTGAGGACTTCATGATGTGGCAAAGCACATCATTTTCAGGCATGTGTGCTTAGGGAAAGAGAGAATTAAGAGAGTCTGACTGCTCCAGTGCATATTTAAAGAGCCAGCCCAAACGAGGTGTGGTGGTTTGTGTCTGCAGAGGCAAGAGGTTCCATGGCAGGTTTGAGACCAGCCTGCTCTGATCACATAGTGAATTCAAGGCTACGTAGACAGGATGACATAATGAGTCTTAAATTTTAAAAATAAATAAATGAATAAATAAAAGCAAGCACAAGAAGTCTTGATTGCAACTCTAGTGGGCAGGAGCAGGATTCTTGGGAGGAAAACACAAGAAGGCAGAATCCAGAGGACAGCTTTCTCCACAGTTCTCCAGCAATAGAATAATTCACAAACCAGGAAGTAGCCTATTCTTGGAAATGTTCTCAAGCAACCTAAATGGTTCAGGGTATCAGGAAGGTGCTTCTGCATTGGCTAGGTGAACCACAGACATGGCTGCCATCCAGTGTCTGTTAAGTTCTATCACACACTCTCTGTGTGATATGACTAGCAAGTAAGTTAATGTGGTTTGAACCACATTTTTTGGCCTCACCTGTAACAAGAAAAGACTAATGTGATAACTTCAAAGTCCCTCCCCTGGCAATACTAAATAACTTACTGTGGACGGAACAGCCTCTAAAGGAGAGGAACTGCAGGCACAGAGAGCAGGAAAAGGGAAAGAGGAAAGGAGTCTGCAATTCAAGGGAAAAGCAGAGACTGAACAAAAACACAGGGGAAGAAAAGTTTCCAAAGAGAAGAAAATGCATGAACAAAATAAAGGCACAGGAGAGAATTTTTTGTCATCAGAAAAGAAGAAAAACAAAAGGGAAGAAAGTTCGAATCTGCCTTCCCTGCAGCCTTTCCCAAGTCTGCTGAATCACTCTAGTCTAGTTTCGGCTACTTTGATAGATTTCAACTGGCATTCACACAGAGCATGTGTCTAATACCATTGTTTTAACGTCTGCTTCACTTCTATTGCTAAAGGTGTCTTTTTGTCCAAACAAGGATTTCTCTGAGTCTCATTACATTTCCCCTTCATATTCATCCCATCTTAAAGATTTCCAGCAGCTCCTAAACTTCCCATTTATGCTGATACTCCCATTTGATATGCCATGTGAGCCTCATCACGTTCCTTAGGAATAAGCCACAACAGTATTTTGATGACACTCAGCAAACAGCTCCTGACTTCTTTCCAGATGTTGTTACATGCAAATTAAACTTAATGGATGAATTCTTAGCCGCAATAATGTAGTTCATGTTGACATTATTCACCACTTTCCCAAGAGGTTAAGTATTTATCAGACAACACTCATGTAGGTCTCAGTATATAAATATTTGGGTGTCTGGATAAACAGTGTCCTAACCTTTAAAAGGCATAGAGGCCTTATGCATTAAATAGGATCATCAGTATAAGAATAAAAGCAACTGAGGACAGATCAAAGGAGGAACTTCTCTGCACAGGAGTGCGGTGGTATCTGGAATCCATTCTCTCAGGAGATTGAACAGCCCCAAAATAAGCCTAACATTTGATAAATGAGTAATCACAAAGTTCTATGGTTGTTTCTCTCAAAATAATCCATATAGCCAGGAGGGGTGGCACCCAAACCTATCATCCCAGCTACTTAGGAAACTGAGCTGGAAGGTTCTCTTGAACCCAAGGTTTTGAGTCATGCAGGACAACACAGTGAGACCCCATTACCCACTTTACAAAAGACTCAGTCATCTGTCCTTCCCTTTATATTCCCACTGTCCTGACGTGAAGTAACAGGTTTATTGACCATTTCCAACAAAGAAATAGTTATTTTTTTAATTCTTGAACCCAGTTTTTTTCCTGGCAATGCATAATTTAGTTAGTGATATGTAATACACTCCTGGAAATGAATAGCTGGCTTTATTTATTTATTTTTCCATATTTATTTTAAATAATTAGATACATTATATGAGCAAGTCTTATGGTATCCCCATTTCCCTCCTCCCTGTTCCCAACTGACTGGGAACCTTGCTAGACCAGTTGATGGGATAGGGGGAAATGGATTGTACCAGAGGTAACCAGACTTTTTTTTCTCTCTCTCCCTCACCATGGCTCTTACAATCTTTCTGCCCTCTCCTCTTCTCAGATCCCTGAGTCATGGTGGGTGAATTTCAAGTCTGCTTTACTGTTGAGGTCTTAAGATTCTCTGGATTTCTGCTTTGAATTGTGTTGGGCATCCTCAGTGTCTGTCTCCATTATCCTTTCACAGGTTACCTGACATGCTGTGGAGGTAGGTTTCTTGCTCATCTCACCACTTCCTCGAAGGTTTTGTTTGAGCTCTATATGATAAGTTAGGGTGGTTGATCTCCTGCCTAAGTGACAGGCAGAATCTCTGGTCCTGTAGGTGGGATTGGGTTGTCCACAGTTCTCACTGCCTTCTGAAATATACAAACAGAATCTCCAATGGAGAGTGAGATCAATATCGGTTAAATGAGACAAACTCTGTAAATCTGTCAAGATTCTAATAGATATAGCCTCTCTGTAGATCTTTGGTTAGTGGGGGTTTCACCTTGGAGCCCAGGTTCTTGGTTTTCATATGGGATTGACATGGATCCCAGTTCCAATTAAGGGTTACCTGCCTGTGAGTGGACCTCTCGGCCAAATAACAAGCCATTGATTACCTACCCAGTTTTAATGCCATTATTGCATGGGTGAGCACTTCATTCTCATGGCATCATTCAGTATTGTATATCAAATGACCTCTGCTTTCTCAGAATATCTTTGCTCAGTTTCCCCTGGCAGCTTGTGTAATGCTTTCCAACACTACACATACTACCAACTGGGGGCTGAATACCATTCTTGATTAAGAAGGGTGTCTCAGTGTTGTATGATGACAATCTGTGTTGACTTCAGTAATAGGGTCTTACCTTTTGTGGGGGTGCATATTCAAGATCTTTGACATAAGTCTGTCTTATTTTGGGGGGCCTCGTGGGTCTCTTTGATCAACAGCTCAGTGTGGGAAGTAACCAATGATTGGGACCAGGGGTTACAGGCCAGAGCCATTTGTCTTGGGGTTAGGCTACCTCCAGCCCTATTCAGGGCCTCTCTTACCTGGTGATGCCCTGGCTTCCTAGAGCACTTATCCTTTCTTATTAGTTAGATTGGTGTGTAAGTCCCCCTGTCCTCTCCTTCCTCCCCCCCCCCCACAATTCCTTCCAACCCCTTTGTACATCTCTTAATTCATCTGACAGCTTTTCTTAGGGTTCAGGCTTAACTTTGTTTGAAACCACATATGAGGGAAAATATGCAGCACTTGTCTCTCTGTTCTTGTGTGAGGTCTCTAAGAATGATCTGCTCCAAGTCCATCTTCCTTTCTTTAAATTTCATTATGTCATTTTCCCTTTCAGCTGTATAGGATTCCATAGTGTATATGTACCACAATTTTGATATCCATTCGTCCAGTGATGGGCATTTGGTTTGATTCCAAGTCTTAGCTATTATAAATTAAGCTGCTATAAACATGGTGCTGAGGTGAGGAATATTGAGGGTAGATACCCAGTAGAGGGATATCTGGGTCTGTTGATAGCTCTATAGCCATCCTATTCAGGAGTCTCCACACCAGTTTCTGTAGTGATTGTACAAGTTTGCAATCCCACCAGCAGTGAATGAGGGGTTTTCCCCACCCCACCCCACATCCTTGCCAGCATTATTTATTTAATTTTAAGATAGGGTCTCAGGTAGTCCAGGTTGGCATCAAACTTGCTAATGTTTCTAAGGATTACCTTGAATTCCTGGTCCTGCAGCCCTCTTCCAAGTACTGGAATTACAAGTATACACCAGAAGCTGAAGAGTATTTTTAAAAAATATTTTTAATTATGTATTTGAGGAGGGAAAGAATGGGCATGCCAGGGCCTCTTGCCACTGTAAATGAATTCCAGACACATGTGCTACGTTGTGCATCTGGATTTGCATGGATACTAGGGAATCAAACCTGGGCAGTAGGATTTGCAAGCAAGTGTCTTTAACCATTGAGGCCTCTTCCCAGCCCTGAGGACTATTTTTTTCTGGGGACTATTTTTTAAAATATTTTATTTATTCATTTTCAAGCAGAGAGAGAGAGGGGAGAGAGAGAGAGAGAGAGAGAGAGAGAGAGAGAGAGAGAGAGAGAGAGAGAGAGAGAGAGAGAGAGCCTCAGGGCCACCACCTTTGGGTCTGGCTTATGTGGGTACTGGGGAATTGAACCCAGGGCCTTAGGCATTGGAGGCAAGTGCCTTAACTTCTGAGCCATCTCTCCAGCCCTCTGAGGACTATTTTTGAAGACACATATCTAGGAATGCCCTTTACACTGTTTTTTAATCTTACCTATTCATGCAGTAGCAGCTCGTGTCCTTATCTCCGCAAGAGCCACTGAAGGTTATTCTTGCCCACACTGGATTCACTTCCTCTGAACTCATGTGCACCTATAAAGTATTGCACTTCATTTATAATTTTAACTCATATTTTAAAATTGTATCATGTCAAAAAGATGTCACTTCTTCCAGAAAAAATTCAGTTCTTAGGACTAATTTTGTGCCTAGTCACTGTCCCTGAAGCTGGTATATATTGTCATATATTGTTATATATGGTATATATTGTTATATATTGTATAGTGTTATATTTGGTATATATGGTTATATATTCTCACCAGGAGGCAACAGTGACCAAGAGTACAATAGCAGATGTACCCAGACAGAAATCATAAGTTTCTATAGTATTTATGTTATAGATTAATCCTAACCTTTTATCCAGGCTTAGCTAAAAACAAAAATTATAACTTCCTGAAGTCACAATTTGGAAATAAATCTTGATGAAGACTTTGCTCTTCAGTTTGGGCATTAGTTGTGAAACTAATATAACTAACCTTCCCACAAATCTCACTCACTTTTCATAATGCAGAGATTCCTAATAATCACTTAGTGTTGTAGTCAGCTTTCTAGTTGCTGCACAGAAAAAAAATGAACAAAATCAGCTTGTGTAGGAATGGATTTAGTTTGGCTTATAGGCTTGAGGGGAGGAGTCATCCTGGCAGGGAAAATGATGACATGAGCAGAGGATGGGCATCACCTCTGCCACAGCCCAGCAAACAGTGGGAGGATGGTGTGCCAAACACTGGCAAGGGGAAGCTGGCTATCACTCCCATAAGCCTGTCCCCAACAAAACACCTCCAACAAGGTTCCAACTCCAAAACTGCCATCATCTGTAGATCAAGCATTCAGAACACGTTAAGTTTATGGGGGACACCTGGATCAAACCACTACACTTAGCTGGGCCTTGTGACGGTCCTCTTGCCTACTCCCCATATTTTATTTTATATGTACCTGTCTTTATATTCCTATATTAAAAATGATCTTAAGGGGTCAGAGATATTATCAGTGTTAGGCCACGTCCCTAGCATGCAAGAGGCCCTGGGTTCAATTCTTAACACTTCAGAAAAGAAACATTTAAAAAATACCTTTTCACATCTACCAGAGCCCAGGAGACAATACAGAAAAAGTAGCAATTTAAAGTCTCAGTGCTGCTCTCACTGCTATCCTGACAACCTCCTCCAGGGAGATGGTGATAGACACTGAGAACTCATCAGAGCAGAAAGTCAGTGAATTCAAAATGTTCAACACTAAAAGAGACTTATACCACACCTGCAAAGACTCAGGGAACATTGCAGAAGAGGGGGTGGAAAGACTGTAAGAGCCACAAGGTCCACAAGGTAGAAAGGTACATCCTGAGACATTGTTCAATCCCCTCCCAACACAAACACACTTAGACTGACTGGTGTATTCATGACCTCATAGTGAATAACATCAACCCCACTGAAGAGGAAAGTCAGTGTAATAGAAGGAAGCCTAACCCTAACACAAGTGGCTCTGGCCTATAACTCCCTGTCCCAGAAATTGGTCACCTCCCTCACTGAGCTGTTGATGGAAGAGACCTATAAAGTGGCCAAAACAAGACAGGCTTATGTCACAGCTCTTGAATACCTGCCCCAGGCAAAAGAAAAGACCCTATTGCTAAAAATACCACAGAATGTCATCACAGAACACTAAGAGACCCTGCTGGGTCTAGAAATTAAACCAGATCCCAGGTGGTAGCCTTTTTAGTGTTGGAAAGTGTTATGTGAGTTGCCAGGGGAAATTGGCCAAAGGTATTCTAAAAAAGGAGAGACCACTGATATACAATATAGACAGTTGTCACAAGAATGCTGAATACACTGCTATATGGTAAAGACCAGCAAGTCAAGAAGTGCTAATCTGTGCACTAGTGGCACTAAACCTAGGAGGGTAATCAAGGGCTTGCTGAATGGCTAAGAGATCTGCTCAGTGACAAGGAACACTTAGTTGTAACTGGGATCCATGGCAAAATCTTATGAGGGCCAAGAACCTAGACTCCAAGGAGAAATCCCCACTAACCAGAGATCTACAGAGAGGCTACACTAGAATCTCACTAAAACAATGCTTGTCTCATTTAACCTATACTGATCTCACTCGCCAGTGAAGAGTCTGTATTTTTCAGAAGGTAGTGAGAACTGTGGACAACCCAATTCCACCAACAAGACATGGGATAATGGCTGACACCCAGGCAGAAGATGAACCAGCCCTAACTCATTATATGGAGCCCAAACAAAACCTTTGAGGAAGTGGTGAGATGAGCAAGAGAGCTACCTCCACAGCAGGTAAGATGACCTATGAAAGAGTGAAAGAGACAGACACCGAGAATACCCAACGTAGTCTAAAGCAGAAATCCAGAGACTCTTAAGATCTCAACAGTAAAGCAGACTTAAAACTCACCCACTATGACACAGGGATCTGAGTGGAAGAGAGGGGGGTGAAAAGATTATAAAAGTCATGGTGGGGGAGAAGATACAGGGACATTGCTCCCCTCAACAACAAAACAAAAAATGGCTGCTGCTTGTACAATTCATTATCCCCTATCTCATGAACTGTTCCAGTAATCCTACAAGAAAGGCCTTCAGCAGGTTGGGGACATGGAGGAGGGAAATGGGGGTACTATCACACAACTCACTAATACAGTGTTTCTAATTATTCACAATAAAAAAATTTAAAGAAAAAAAGTATAACCCAGGGCTGGAGTGATGGCTCAGCAGTTAAGGTGCTTGCCTGGGTTTCAGTTCCCTAGGACCCATTAAAGTCAGATGCACAAAATGACACATGCACCTAAAATTTGTTTGCAGTGGCTGGAGGCCATGGTACACCATCCCCCCTCTTTCTCCCTTTCTCCCTCTCTCCCTTTCTCTCTAGTTTTATTTTGGGAGCTTGTGTGTGTATGTGTGTGTGTGTGTGTGTGTGTGTGTGTGGTGTGCATACATCTGTGCATGTTTTGCATATGTGAGGGCACATGTGTGCATGTGCAGAGGCTAAAGGTTGACATTAGCAGTCCTCCTTGTTCACTCTCCACCTTATTTATTGGGTCAGGGTCTCTCACTTGAACCCAGAGCTTTCTGATTCAACGAGTCTAGCTAGCCAGCTTGTCCTGAGGACCCTCCATATTTCAGTCACCTGCAGTTTGTTCTGTGAGTAATTTACCGACTGTCTTGGCACAGTATGTTGTGTCAAACTTCAAACTTGGGATAGTCCTTTGCAACATGATTTGTCTTTACCTGGGAATCTGTCCATTCCTGTAACAAATCTTTCCCGAGTTGCTGCAGGGAGAAGGGATTGTGGAGTCCCTTTGGGCCCCCACTTGCTACAGGCTTCAAACCTTTAATAATACCCACCACCAGACATCAGCTATCCCAGAGCTAGCAAGGGAGCCCTGCCTAGAGACAAAGCACCTGTTGGCAAGAGCACAAAAATGAAAACAAATGTTTATTCAGGACACAGCCACAAGTGCTTCAGGGATGGGTCGCACAACGTTCCATCCTCAGGGCTCTAAGTAGTGACCCAGGACTCCATTCAGAGGAGAGCTGCTGCAGTGACTTCTGGAGGTTCCTGTTAAGGAGGAAGGGAAACCCTGCATTAGTGCTAAGGCATGTTATGTACCCACCATCAACCCACACCACTTGCCTCCCAGCAGGGAGCAGAATGTCACTGAGCAAAACCAAGTCCTTGTCTAGCAGACATACTCCATCTGCATTTGAAGATGCCTCATTACATTCCTCTGCTTTCCTGTATAAGAGGCTGATGGTGGAGAGTCCTCGGAGCGGTTGTCACCTCAGGACGACACAGCAGAACCTCATATAATCATAAATAATTAGAATTCAGAACAATACAGCAGAACCTCACATAATCATAATTAATTAGAATTCAGATCATGCAGCACACACTACCATTTTTGTTAGATATCCTAGCTTCTAAATGTCTTATTTAAAAAAAAAAACAAAAAAAGGTGTGTTTTCTCCATTCTATCATCTAGTAGGCACAGAGCACAGCGGAGGTGGTCTGACTTGGAAAAATCAGTTAACTGATAGTCCTCTGAGGGCAAGAGAATGATGGGGAGAGATCCAGAGCCTGTAAAGACACCCAAGGGCTTCCGTGTATCTAGGTTGTAAGGACCCTCTCCTCAGTGGGGCCCAAAGCATCATCTATTGCCAGCATCTACATGCAGTCAGCCTTCTGTGGGTTCCTGTCTTCCTTCCACTACTGATGGGGGTCAGTGTTCATCTTCATCTTCACCACTGGACTCAAGTTCTCTAAAGAAGCAGAGCCCAAAAGGGTGATAGAGTGAAAAGTCCTGTGATGGGTTGTGATCTGCAAGCTGGAGACCCCAGAGGACCAGTGTGAATGGATTCTGTCTGAGTCCAGAAGCAGCTAAAATGTAAATCCCATTCTGATAGAAGAAGATGGTGGGAGATATCTCAACTCAAGGAGTGAGGCAGAAAAATCTTAAATGAGCCCTTCAGGACTGTGGTTTCATTTCTCCACCTTCAAATGTTCCCACCCTCCGCCCCGCTACTGGATCCTCAAATTCAGTCCTAACACCAAACTCTTTGCCCCTTCCTGAGCCCATCCCCTTCTCCATGTTACCCACACGTGAGAGCAGTATCCCCAAAGGAGAAACCGCATCACTCACCAGGCTGGCATCCATGTCCCGCTCCTTTCGCTCATTCCTACTGCCCCTGCCTCTAGCCTCACTCTGCACCATAGAAATCAGGTCCAGCTCTTGTGAGCATCAACCCCTCCTCCAACTCATGCAGCATCCTGGAGATGGTTTCCATGCTGGTCCGAGAGACCCTCTTCACATAACTCCCTGCCTGTGTCTGTGCCCCCAGCAACTCTGGACCACTTGATGTCACTGATTAGTCCATGATGTTGGCTGGAGAGAAGCCTCTGGGGCAGAGAAGGAAGCCATAGTTCTCAACAAGCACACACGGACAGGGAGGGCAAGGGACCTGGGACTGCTGTTCCATGCAGACCTCAGACACTCTCCCTTCAAGGCTGCCTGGGCTTTCTGTTTAAATCAGGATTTATCAGGACACACTGCAGAGGATGAATGTTGTGGTCAGCTTTCTAGTTGCTGCACAGAAAGAACCCAAGCAAAAGCGGCTTGTGGTGGCATGGGTTTGTTTGGCTTATGGACTCGAGGGGAGACTCCATCATGGCAGGGAAAACGATGGCATGAGCAGAGGGCTGGACATCACCTCTGCCACAGCACTGCAAACAGCGGCAGGAAGGTGTGCCAAATACTAGCAAGGGGAAGCTGGCTTATAACCCCCATAAGCCCACCCCCAACAACACAGCTTCATCGAGGTTGTAAAACCCAAACTGCCATCAGCTGAGGATTGATTACCCAGAACACATTCATTTGTTTGTGGGGGACACCTGGATCAAACCATGACAATGAGTTACTCAGCACACTTGTCCAGGTCAAAGCCACCCCCAGGTAGGCAAACTGCAAACTGTCATCCTAAGGATGCCTCCTCTGGAGACCCCTTGAGTGTCCACATTTATTGTGGGTACAATACACCAGGCACTCTCTCCAGTACACAGAGCAACCTAAAAGAAATCCCCTGAGGAAGAGATTCTCTCTTCCTTCTTTGTTTTCTAAAAGTCCTTTTCATCCAGAAAGGTCATTTTTAAAAGAAAATTCTTCAGCATTACACCACCCCTCACAGTATTCTGAGAGGCACCTGAAGCATGGAGGGAGATCAAGAAAGGATAGGATGGAATATTCCGGTGAGCTATGTTTCTTCTTAGAAAACTCATTTCAAATCCTATCATAAAGTTATATGCCTAAAAAATTCATTACCTTGTTCCAATTACACAGGAGTCTTACAAGTAAAATCTTCTAATTATCTAAGAGGCCACTGCTTACCAGTATATTAGATGCAAATTTTTCAGATTTTTCCCATGGGTATGAGGTTTAAACATTCAAATTTCTAGAATTAATTGGAATGAAGACATTCACAGCAAGATTTTTCATATCCATTAGTTATCATTTACACATCAAACACAGACAGCAATGAGACCAAATGTACAGAATTTCCACATTTATATATAGTAATCAACATAGTGCATAATTCAAATCTATCTTATAATAAACTGTACAAGTTTGAGTATGGCTTTATAAACTACTGACAATTACTGTGCTAACATAACTCATAGGTCCAGAAATAAACACTGGAATGATGCCTCGTAAGCCTTGATCGGCGAAATGCTATACACCATGTTTGCAAAATAGATGTGCAGGTAAATGTCTCAAATCGGTGTCCAACGTCAGCCCCTAAAGAGTTTGAATCATGACAAAATACACCTTTGCCATCTCAGACATCGGAAAATAAACCTGGACGTCTTCCACACATTTGGATACATGAGGTTACAAACAGAACAGACACAGAGTCAACGAGGTGATGGATACCAGGATCAGCCAAATGTGCTTCTGGGGTGGGTGCTGAAATCCTTGGGCAATAATACATTTTTATTATTTAGGTTCTTCCCTTCTTGTTTTGCGTATTGTGAAGTTATGGAGGAATTGGGGCCTTCTAGATCAAATGTTCCCATAAAAAGAATTCAAAAGAGCTTTTGTAAAAGTGTAAAAGTGGCATCGAATTATGCACTCTTCCCTTCTCCTAACCAAAAGTACCTACTTTAAGTGAATATAAGCAAATACCTTGACCTAAAGCCATGCACATAATGTCACAGACACATTCTCTATTAGTTACAGCCTTCTGAGACCTACCTCTAAGTATACCTTGTCACATTTCTTAAACTCTACAAGTGCTGGACAATATGCTTTGTAAAATGTCTATGCCTTTTGTGGTTTTTAATGTATAATATAAATCAGTAGAATAGCATATACATGAACATATATAGACATGGATACATATACATATCATAGATAAACCCACTGAGGGGCACACACCAAAGTTTTACTAATCAGATGAGCTATGGACAAAGGTTTGGAGACTATCTAGAGAAAGATGATTTGGGGTGTCTCCAAACATTTTTTAAAAACTTGTCTCAAATAAAATGTAATCACTGCATACATTTTCAATCTGTAAATGAAAAGGAAATGCCACACTTGAGTGACTTGAATGGAGTTCCAAGTTTATTGAAGTAATCACTTGGACCAGGCCCTCTGAGCTGCCCTTCGAGTTCCCAAGCCTCAGAGGGGTACTCCCTGCACGAGCACTAAGTGTATGATAAACATCACTTCACTGCTTCCCAGACTGTCCACACGGATATCCACAGGCAATCCTTCCCTGCGCAGGTTGCATATGTTTTCTTTAATTGGAAGCTTGTGCTTTTTATTATTTTCCTAAGACATCACCACCTAGAAAAAGGTCCATGTACCTGACAGGTCTCTAACTCAGCCATATCACATAGCTGATCAGTACTGGTTACTGTTTTCTTTTCTGTTCTCTCTCACTGAAACCCACAGGGTTTTCCCAACTGTCACCAAAGTTAATGTCTGAGCTGTCATCAGTATGATTCAGACCAGAAGCCAAAACCCTGTTTACACTTAGCATGACCTGATCCTGTGAGGCATATCACAGGAGGCAAAATCATTTTGACAGGAATCACCCAAACATGTCGCCATGCTGAAGCAGAGACTCATCAAGTTTTGGACATTGTCTTTAGTAATAATGCTGCCAAAAAAAAACCCCATAAAATATAATTAAAAGTTAAGATTCAACCACTGGATTTGGACAACAAGCCTAAAAGAATCCCTTGAGAGGGGGAGGGTAGAAGGAAATATGAACGAACACTTCAATTCAGAACAACCATTAAAGGGGAAAATCTCACCCTAACAGGTGTCTTTAAAGAGGAAGCTGTGCAATCAGTAACCTCCCACCCCACTCCTGGGCCCGGTGAACACTGATAGCCAAGTTCACTCTTCCAGGCAATTCACAGCACACATCCCATCTTTTAAAACAACACTGGATAGTTTAAGTGCTAAAGAAAAAAAAGATTTAAATACTACTTTAAATGAAAGTTACAATATTCCACAACCACAGGGTAAAAGTGAATGAAGAAAAATAAAGTCTTGCTGATGGAGGGTAGGCAGTTAAGTTAGTCTCATTCGGCAATGCTACTTTTTATAAAATTAACTGACTATGATTAATATGTGTATTAACCTACAGTTGGATTATTTCAAAATAATTATTAAGGCTGTAATGTGTGACAATGGTGATTTTTTTAATATTAGGTAGCTATTAAGTTCATTGCTGATATTATTAAACTATGCACAAAACTCCAAATTACAATAAGAATATTTTACTCTGAGTACCTTCTTTCCAGTGGAAGGATTGGGATTCATAAATTGTTTGATTATTGTAGTGATCCCCTTTATTTGTGTGTAATCTAGACATTTTGGGGTCATGGTCCTCATGAGATCTGAGCTTTGGACTTGTCAGGGTCTAGCCAGCAGCTTTTTTGACTTTGGATGACCTAGATGTGGTGACAAATTTTCTGTTTCAGCAATAGCCAGGATGGCAGAAGAGAGAGATCACACTGTCCATTGACTCTACAGCAGCTCAGTGTCTTTCCTTTGAGCTGCTTTTCAGAACTTCCTACAACCTAAAGTGACGTGTTGCTGCTATTGCCAATCATATCTTAAAGACTTAGGAAATGAGAAGTTCTTTAAGATATTCTTGGAAGCCAGAAACCAAAAATCTAAGCTCCTGATAAGGAACTGAACCAAGTAAAGCATCCCATGAGTTTACACCTGTCTATGGCACTGGCAAGACTTCTGCAGGCTCAGGGCCTCTCCCACCAAGGAGATCCTTTGCAACTGTGCAAGTCCATCCAGATCACCAGAAGCACTTCACAACCACACCCAGTTATCCCTAGACCTGTTACAGGTGGACTGCAGACTTAGCATTTCCATTGGGAAATTATGTCCATCCTTGTTCTGCTCAACATGGAAAGGAAGACACGGGCACCTGCTCTGCATACTCAGAAACAACAAAACTGACTTCACGACTTTAAAAAAAATGGAAGAATAACCTGAGTTGTTTCCTACCAGCAAAAGGCATCATCCTTTTATTAGAAATACACTCCCCAATTGTTCCATAAAAGACAAATACAGGGAAACCTGACTGTGTAGATCTTCTGTAAGAAAAACCCCAATATTTCTTTCCCACCTCCAGGACCAGATCAACTGCCTACCCACTCCAAAGTGTTATGTTTCAGGGCTGAAATGAAGCTTACTTGGGCCTGAATTCATTTTGCTGAGTCAACTTTTGGGATGGCTAAAAGATAAACAAACTCTAGCACATTCAAAATTCCAAATCTGTCAAAATGAAGGTATTTTCTCAAGCAGTGGAAGATAACTGTTGTTTATTCTCCCTGTCATTCAGCACATGCTTCTACTGATAATAATAGAGACCACTTTGCTTACACATTGCATATGAATTTTTCTCTTCTCTGGATGTGTAAAAGACAGAAACAAACACAACAGCTTAAGACTGTCTAGAACAAGATCTCTCCAACTGGAACCCCCTAAGGAATCCATGAACAATTTTGTGCTCGAAATTTCCTAATTTATAATTATAGACATTTGCATATATACACTTTTCTGGGAATAGGGTATAGAACTCCCATTACATTCTCAATGTAGTTGTGTGTGTGTATGCGCACACACACACACACACACACACACACACACGAAAAGCCATTACTTTCTAGGACACGGCCCACTTTCTGAGCAAACCTTTCCCATCAAGCCTTCAGGGAGGGAAGTAATGAGTGCTTTGTTTTGGAGGAAGGGAAGATGATAATGAGTTGGGAATTCTTCATGCGGAACTGATAAAGTTGGGACTAAAGAGAAGAGTCTGATTTAGAGCAGTGGAGAGAAGGGTTGGGCATTTCAGGAGAGGCCTGACATGAGCAGAGCACAGAGGTAAGGCATGTGTAGGCGGTGGCAAACAGAACTGGAGGGCTTAACATGGTGAGGCCATGAGAGAATACCCATAAGGAGTAACCCCATCCTGAGGCAATGGGACACCACTAAAGGCCAAAGAGCTTTCTCTAGTGGTGATGGGTGGGATGGATCAGGGAAGTAGCTGGGAATGTTCAGGGGGCTATTGAAAAAGCCTCAGGAGAAGAGGGTGCTCTGAAGGCAAACATCATGTTCTCTGGTCTACTGTATATCCAGTGTGAACCCAGGACCAGACACTGGGTAGGTGCTCAGTAAATAGTGAGTGAGTGAGTGAGTGAACACAAATTATTTTGAACAGAATGGAAGAAAGAATGAGGACTCCATTTGGAAACCCATCTTGCTGTTTATTATTCAGAGCTTGAAGGTATCACTGAACAGAGGCTAGACAGTGAAGAAAGGTCTCCTGAATTAGCCTCCACCAGGCTGAGTAGACATGGGGATGAGAGTGGAAGATTCCAAGCACAGTCAGAGCTGGTTCTACAACATGGAAGATAATTACCAAGAACATGGGTTTTATAAAAATAAAAATAAAAGTCGAGGTGGTGTACTGGAAAGAACCTTCCAGGGCAAGCAGAAAGGCTTCAGTCCTGGGCCCTATCCTTCAAATACATGTGCATGTAACAGACATCACAACTTCAGGAGACTTCTTGTAAAGGACTTTCTATAGCTAACTCGTGAACTATCTAGACATTTCTGCAATTCTACACGTTCTCTCAAATATAGCAAGGCAACACTCATGAGCCTGGAGTTCTTAGCATTTTCTGTTCTTGAATGTCATCCATTTCACAAAAGCATATCATCATCTCTGACATGCGGTCAGGGCTTACCTGAGGCCCAGACTGTAGTAGTGGTCAAGTCCAAATTCTCCTCAGTCTGTAATCAGTCTTCTGGTAATCTCACTATTTATAAATGATTACATAGCAACAAAAAATGGCAAAGACTAGAAATAGTCTATCTTTATATACTTCATACTATTTTGATGGATACCAAAGCATATGACTGCTATTCATTCATTCTGATTGGAGGGAAGGGAAGTAGACACAAGGGAAGGCTGTATTTTTATACTAAAACATAAAAAAGAAAGTGGCCCATATATTTTCCGTCCAACCAAACCATCTGCTTATATAAAAAGAACATGCTTCCTGAAGATGTTTTCCAGCAAAAGAACTTGAACAAGTGAGCAAGATGTTCCTTATTTTCTTCTTGTTTTCTTTATAAGAAGCATCTGTTCATCACACAGGAGAATGCCTCAAATCTAGATGGCTGAAATATGAAGCAAAGCCCTCCATCCAGAATCCCCATTGTGATGATCTTGTCTTGGTTGTCTATCTTTGTTCTTAATGAAACTGGGGTATGTGCTAGGATTCCGAATCAAATTGGTGCCTCTAGAGGCTGGAGAGATGGCTCAGCAGTTAAGGCACCTGTTTCCAGTGCCTAAGAACCCAGGTTCAATTCCCCACTGCCCACAAAAGCCAGACCCACAGGGTCTCTCAGTCTCTCGGTCTCTCTCGGTCTCTCTCTCTCCTCTCTCCTCCCCTCTCCCTCTCTCCCTCTCCCTTCTCCCTCCCTCTCTCTCTCTCTCTCTCTGCTTTTAAATGAATAAATAAAATATTTTTTTAAATTGGTAACTCCCCCTCAGTAACTACTAGGCTACTCATGGTCCCCTGCCACGAGGACTGATCCAGGAGGAGGATATCCAGCTGATTGGGGATGGGGGGGGCATTGGGGAATTGGGGATAACAACTCATTATTTGCTCACTAAATAATGTAACTCATTATGGACAATAAATATATACTTAAAAAAATAAAGGTTATAGAATTCAAAAAAAAATTGGTGACTCTAAAATGCCTGGCTGTAAGCTGTCCAAGTGCCCAAGACCCCAGATGGCATATCCATCCACACTTCTGTGGGGTCCCTAATGAAAGGAGTGATCCTGCAACCTTGAACTGTTCATACAGTCTCCCTCCAAGTAGTGCATTACAAAAAAACAGATATTAACCTATATCCTCATACTGAATCATTTTTAAAGTGAAAATACAACACACAGTGTGAATAAATTTGTCATAGATTTGCAGATTTTCAGTCGGGTGGTGGGGGGAGAAGCCAGTATCTGAAATGGTGCAGCTTGGTCTGCAGCCCAATATTCCTTATATTTCTAGCTCAGGAGTTTCCCTACCCACCAAGTGGCTTAGAACATTCTCTAAAGAGAGGATGTGAACAGTCCTCCCAAGTAACGCTGAGATTAAGACAGGCTATATCACGTACCCATTCTCACAAAGTGTTAAATGCTTCCTCAAGTGGAAAGGTTTTAACAAAATACTCACAACTAAGTTTCTGTGGAATAATAATTTCTAACTTAGAATCCTAAAATTATGCCCATTTACATAAATCCTGCAGTTGCTTGACTGGCAAACAGCTTCAAAGTCTCCCTCTTTGTCTCTTTATCAATTCACAGCAGACTTTTAAGATTTTTATGGAAAATCTGTATTTAAAAGTATTTTCCCAAACAAAAAACTGAGAAGGCCCAAATTAACAAAATAAAAAATGAAAAGGGTGAGATCACAACAGATCCTGAAGAGATTGGATGTATCATTAGGTCATACTTCCAACACCTCTACTCTGAAAAATTAGAGAACCTGGAAGAAATGGATAAATTCCTGGACACCTACCAACTTCCAAAGCTCAGACCAGAGCAGATAAAGACCCTAAACAATCCGATAACAATCAGAGATTGAATTAGTAACCAAGAACCTCCCGAAATGGAAAAGCCCAGGTCCAAATGGTTTCTCAGCTGAATTCTATCACCCTTCATCATAGAACTGAAACCTCTCTTTTTGAAGCTTGTGAGGGACATAGAAAAAGAGGGTAGGCTCCCAAACTCCTTCTATGAAGCTACCATCGCCCTAATTCCCAAACCAGGCAAAGATGTAACAAGAAAAGAAAACTACAGACCCATATCCCTGATGAACTTGGATGCAAAAATCCTAAACAAAGTCCTAGCAAACCGAATACAAACCCATATCAAGTCTATAATTCACCCTGACCAAGTCGGCTTCATCCCAGGGATGCAGGGATGGTTCAATATACGCAAATCGATAAATATAAATCACCACATTAACAAACTCAATTGTAAAAACTACATGGTCATCTCAATTGATGCTGAGAAGGCTTTTGACAAAACTCAACACCACTTCATGTTCAAAACCCTGGAAAGAATAGGCATAGATGGCCTATACTTCAACATGATAAAGTCAATATACAGATCTCCTAAAGCACAAACATCCTCAATGGGGAACGACTCAAGGAGTTCCCACTTAACTCAGGGACAAGACAGGGATGTCCACTCTCACCACTGCTATTTAACATAGTGCTTGAAGTTCTAGCCCAAGCAATAAGACAAGAGAACAACATAAAAGGGATACAAATCAGAGAGGAAGAAGTCAAACTATCCCTCTTTGCAGATGACATGATCTTATAT
>PVHP010032719.1:0-20215 GCA_004024765.1 Zapus hudsonius | reverse complement strand
AAAAAAAAGAAGAAGAAGAAGAAGAAGACAGGCTATGATGTGTGGACAGAGACAGATGCGGATAGCCCCGGGCCATTTATGATATTTGCAAGTAGAACACTCCCAGCCCTGAGTAGGGAGGCCAAGTGAAGACATCCTGCCTGGCATCGGGGGTCTTTGGATGTCCTGGTCAGCACCAAGGCTGCTCCTGGACAAGACACCCACAAATGCTAACAGCTGTTGGGCCAGCAGGAGGTTCTGGAACTATCTGGAATCGCTGACATGAAGCATGAAAGGTGCAACGTCTGGTCTACTGCAGAGAAGGGAGAAAAGCTGGAAGACATGGCAGGCCCTTCCTCCCCCTTCATACACAACCAGGGGACCAGCGACAGTGCACAGGCTGGCGTAGGCGCCACACACACACACACACACACACACACACACACACACACACACACACACAGAGGCTCTATGCGTTCTTCACTGCTGTAGGGACAGAACCCAGTCCACAAGGGCCAGCAGCCCTGGATGGAGAAGCAGCTCAGTCACATGTTAAAAGGGGGACAATGTGGAGAAGGTGCCATCTTGAGTGGCTGGCTTTGCGTGGGTCCTGGGAAATCGAGCCTGGGTCATTAAAAGGCTTTGAAGGCAAGGGCTTTAAGCAGGGAGCCATTCATTTCTCCAGCCATGATTTTCTTTTATTGAAGAAAAATACCCAAGTCACATCCTTTTGTTCTTGTTTAATGAAACAAAAGAAACATCTACAACTTTTGTAGCGATTCTGTTGTCCTCAACGGGGAGGCAAAACTACATATCAACTAATTGTCTTTCTTTCATTAACCTGCTCATCTGAGGCTACTTACTCCCCACTGATGGCCAAGTCTCAATGGGGCTGATCGAATGCAATGACTAAACCATAGGTCTAAGCCGGGTGTGGTGGCGCACGCCTTTAATCCCAGCACTCGGGAGGCAGAGGTAGGAGGATCACCGTGAGTTCAAGGCCACCCTGAGACTACATAGTGAATTCCAGGTCAGCCTGGACTAGAGCGAGACCCTACTTCGAAAAACCAAAATAAGTAAATAAATAAATAAACAAACCATAGTTCTTCCAAGTAGCTAAAATAATTGAGGAAATAAAAACAGTCTTTTAAATAAAAAAAGAAAATCAAAGTGGAGTGTGGTGGTACAGTTCTGGAATCTCAGAAAGTTGAGACAGGATGATCTCAAGTTCAAGGTCAACCTGAGCTACATAGTGAATTCCGAGCTAACCTGGGCTACAGGGTGAGACACTGTCTCCAAAAAAGTTTGTTTTTAAAAAAATATTTTATTTATTTACCTGAGAGAGAAGGGGGAAGGGAGGAAGAGGGAGAGGGAGAGGCAGGCAGAAAGAGAGAATGGGTACGCCAGGGCCTCCAACCACTGCAAACGAACTCCAGACACATGCACCACCTTGTGCATCTGGCTTTACATGGGTACTGGGGAATCAAACTCAGGTCCTTCTGTTTTGAAGGCAAACTGCTTTAACCACTAAGCCATCTCTCCAGCGCTCAAAAACAAAAGTTTTAGCTGGGTGTGGTAGCACACGCCTTTAATCCCAGCACTTGGGAGGCAGAGGTAAGGAGGATCGCTGTGAGTTCAAGGCCACCCTGAGACTACGTAGTGAATTCCAGGTCAGCCTGGGCTAGAGCGAGACCCTACCTCGAAAAAACCAAAAAAAAAAAAAAAAGTTTTTTGTAACATGTTTAAAATAGCACTACCTCCTAAAATGAAAATTTTCTCTGAGTTGTCACAGTATTAAAGTTATAGAAAACTGCAAAATACGGGGGTGCGGATAGCTCAGTCAGCAAATGGTAAAGCTGAGTTAGAGCCCCGGAACCCAGGTAAAAATGCAAAGCACGTGTATGGCGCTCCTGAGGATGACATCTGAGGTTTGTCCTGACCTCCACATGCACACACATGCGCACGTGCACCCACACACATACAAGCGCATGTACAGGCATCGAAAAAAGAAACCACAAGATCAAATTCTTATATGAACTGAATAAAATTGTCCTGATTGATAATTCAATTCTCACGTAAAGCAAATCCATCCACAAGGTGTCAACGTTCAAGTTGTGTTTCTCTCGCAATGTAAAGACATCCTGAGTTCTAATGTTCCCTGACTGCTGGCCATGGACGATGACGCCTGGACTTGAACACTGATTAGCTAGAGAGGGTGGCTGGACTGAATCTCTCATAGTGTCCTCATCTCAGTGACAGCCAGACGCAATTGCAGCCTTTTCCTCCATGTGTTAGAAACAGACGCCTTGCGGATGAGGATGGCTCAGTAACTAAAGGCTCTCGCTTGCAGAGCCTGCCAGCCGGGGGTTCAATTCCCCAGCCATCCACTTAAAGCTGGACCCTTGGGTACTGTTTGCAGTGGCAAGAAGCCCTGGCATGCCACACACACACACACACACACACACACACACACACACACACAGGGGAGGTGGGGAATAAAAACTTTAAAAAGAAAATAGACATTTATGGCAGGGCGTGGTGGCGCATGCCTTTAATCCCAGCACTCGGGAGGCAGAGGTAGGAGGATCGCGTGAGTTCAAGGCCACCCTGAGACTACATAGTTAATTCCAGGTCAGCCTGGGCTAGAGTCAAAAAACCAAAAAAAAAAAAAAATTAAAAAAAAAGAAAATAGGCATTTCTAAGTTTGGGGGAGTTTGTGTGACTTTCATTTCGCTTCACAGGACCTATTCCATCCGGTTTGCAGCTCCCAAAGAAGCCCACGTGGTCCCCAGTGGCCACCCTGTCCCGCATGCCTCTTGCATCCCCTGCGCCCTGCAGTTTCCTGGAGTTCAGACAGGCCAAAGGCCAAGCTGCCTGGTGCTGACCGTTCTTTGCTGCAATGACAACTGGGCTCTAAGACAAACGACCTATTCTTAGAGGAGAACAATCTCACCCATCACATGTCCCCACACAGCCGTTCACTTGCAGATCTGACTTCCACAGCGACTCAAAGACCTTCCAACAACTGGATGCCTCGGATGAGTTTCACAGACTCGGTGTGCTAACGTCAAAAGCGTTCTCTTTGCTTTTTAAGACGCTGAAGTATTTTCAAATTATTTTTATTTATTTGTGTGGGGGGGGGCACACATGCCACACACGAGTCGCTTTGCATCAAGCTTTACTGTACACTTTGCATTCAGCGGTCCTGGGGAGTCGAGCCAGAGCTGACCGGCTTTGCAAGCAAGGGCCTCTAACCACTGAGCCATCTCCCTAACCCCAAGATGCTGAGCTCTTTATAAACAAAATGACCTCACACCCTTGTCTCTGAGGACCATTCTATTATGATAACTGTTTAGCAAATCCCTAAATCTAACCTGAGGAGAAAGGGCATACTTTAAAGCAAATTATGCCTGAGGGTGTTACTTTAGAAAACTCCAATGCCCAAGAGGATTTGGGGGACAAAACTCACCTATTTCAGAACACCAGTCAGCCAAATCTCCCAGCTAAACCTAATTTTAAAAGTTTTTGGATGCCGGACTTTAATTCCAGCTCCAGAAGCTGAGGTAAGAGGATCACTGTAAATTCAAGACCAGCCTGGGGTTACAGAGTGAGTTCCAGGTCAGCCTGGGCTAGAGGGAGACCCTACTTCAGAAGAGGAGGGGTGTAGTTAGCAGTATACATTTTAGACTCGGCTGTGTGTCTGAGAATATACAATATGGATGTAATTAAGTACAGCTGCCTTATGTTAGTAATAAAAACGAAAAGACAGAGAGAGAGAGAGAGAGAGAGAGAGAGAGAGAGAGAGAGAGAGAGAGAGAGAGAGAGAGAGAGAGGTGGGGGTGGGGGCATTGTTCATCCTGTCCTGTGGCTTAGGGGATCCTGTCCATCCTCAAGGCTCACCCAGCCCAGTATGGCAGGGACCGCTGGGCACTTTTCAATGTCGGGTTTTCACGGGATCTGGAAGTTCAACCGCACCCCACGCCCGCGGCCCGTGCGCCCCGCCCGCCTCGGGCCCCCAGGACTCACACCAGCGCCGACGGACAGGGCATCTGGTTCCAGGCACAGTTGTACTGAGCCTGGATAAAACTCTCGCTTCCCTCCTGCACGGTGCAGCTCACGTTCTTGTTCACGATGTACGCGCACCAGTTCCTGGGGTGGAGGGGAGCCGAGAGAGAGGGAAAGGCGAGGTCAACTTGGAGAGCCAGGCAAATGGAGAAGGGGTCAGGGAACCCGTCCCCCGCCTCCCCAGGCGAGAGCGTCCCCAGGGTGCTGGCTGTGCCTAGGGACAGCATCCAACCGAAGATGGAAGATGAGATTCATGTCCCCCCGGGGGGCTCCGCGGACAGCTGGGGTTCGGTGCTAGATCGCGCATTCTGCGGGACACTCCCCAGCCCTGGTCCCCCCCATCCCCCAAGTGCGCGGCGGGAAGCGCGCGGGGACGGGGAGGTGGCGGCCGTGGGGGTCCTGGCTGGTGCCGGCGGGGACGCGGGGCGCCGGGGTCGGGGTGGAGCCGAGGGGAGGATACTCACTTGCTCCTTGCGCTGGGCCGCGCGGGGTCCCCGGGCTGCGGGCTCGCGTGGCTCAGCCCCGGCCCCCCCAGAGCCAGCAGCGCCAGCGCCCATCGCCAGGGCGCGCGGGGTCCGGAGCGGCTCCGCGGCCACATGGTGCGCGCCGGGCTGCGGGACCCCAGCGAGGCTCCGGCTCGTAGCCCCCGGCGCTCCTCCGCACTGGCCTCTCCTCGGTCCCTCAATGACGCACAGGTCCCCCCGGGTGCCGCCCTCTTTATTGCACTTCCCTCTCCGAAACGTGACTCTTCCCTCCGCCGCCGCTCCAAGTCCCCCGCGCCTCTCCGCAGGGGGTTCGGGTGACCGAGCCAAAGGGTCGCGCACTAGGGTCTCGGTGACAGAATTTCCAATCACTCATTCCTTTGGTCTCTTCCAGGATGGCGCGCCCCCTGCCCCCTCTCCAAGGAGCGCGGGCGCCGCGTCCAGCGGTCCCCACGTCGGGTCCCGGGGGCCAGCCTCCCGCAGGGATCGGGGGACGCCTTCATCTGTCCCCTGGGGGACGCAGGGAGCCCGGGCTCGACTCGGATTTCCTCCCGTAGCAAAACAGCCTTGAGGGACTCTGGAGAGAATGCAGGGGTCGTGAGCTCTGTCGGCCGGCCGCGCTGCCCACTTGCCCATCCCAGTCGTGCGGATGGACAGCGGGACAGTGGAAGCCACAGTCCCCACCCCGCCCCATCCCCGCAGTCGCTGAAACACCCCGCTGCACCAGGGGGTGAAGGGTGCTGGACCTCAGCCTTTCTCACTCTGTAGTTCCAGGCTGGCCTCGAACTCAGCCATTCTCCTGCCTCTGCCTCCCAAATGCTGGGATTAAAGTCCTTGCTGGACTCACCGGCAGTATTAAAGGCTAGAATCTTGCCTTTGCTTTGGAACTCCCTCCTTCTCTTCCTCTTTTTCCTTCTCTTCCCTCTTTCCCTCTTGTTCTTTCTCTTTCCTTCCTTCCTTCTTTCCTTTCTTCCTTCTTTTTTTCTTACATGTTTTAGGCCTGTTAGTGAACTACACGAATATAGACGATGAAGTAAGTAACTTGTGAAAAAAAAGTATCAAATGACTTGCAAGTGACGGGCGCTACCTACACAAGACCTGCGTGATAGGATGGGGTGGGGGATGATGGCATCGAAATAGAAGAGACTAGTTCCAAAGAGGATTCAGTGGAGGGGATTTGGAGGGGGAACAGGGGAGTGGTATTATGGTGTATTTTCTACATTTACCGAAGTTGTCAATCGAAAGGTTTTTTTTAAAGGAATATGAAATGCAATCACCAGTGTCCGGATGTGGTTAGGTCACACCTGTAATCCCACGCACCTGGGGCAGGAGTATCCCCCTGGAGGCCAGCCTGGGCTACAGAAATCATGTCTCAAAACTAATTTACTAATTAACATCACCAGCAGAGTGCCTTGTTCTTAGGAGTTGGCCGGAGCCACGTGTTTGAGATGGCTTGTTGCAGCTAATATAATTCACTGACTTGTACCTGTGGCACTGGGGGCTGTTAGTTGGGTAGATAGGAAATTTTTCCTGTGTTCCTACTGTCCTAAAGGAAGCCATTGGTCCATTTTGTTTCTCATATACTTTTTTAAAAAATATTTTTATTTATTTTCAAGCAGAGAAATAGAGAGAGAGAGAGAGAGAGAGAGAGAGAGAGAGAGAGAGAGAGAGAGAGCGCACCAGGGCCACCATCTTGGGGGGTCTGGTTTATGTGGGTCCTGGGGAATTGAACCTGGGGCCTTAGGCACTGGAGGCAAGTGCCTTAACCACTGAGCAATCTCTCCAGCCCTCTCATATACTTTTTAAAAAAATGTTAAATTTATTTATTTGAAAGCAGGAAGAGACAGAGAGAAGAGAAACAGAGAATGGGCATGTCAGGGCCTCCAGCCACTGCAAATTAACTCCAGATGCATGTGCTACTTTGTGCATCTGGTTTTACATGGGTAATGGGGAATTGAATTGAGTCTTTAGGCATTGTGGGCCAGCGCATTAACTGCTAAGCCATCTCTCCAGTCCATCTCATATGCTTTAAAAAATATATATATTTATTTACTTGTTTGTTTGAGACCGACAGAATGAAAAGAGAGAGAGGGAGAGAGAGAGAGAGAATGGGCACAACAGGGTCTCTAGCCTTAAATGAACTCCAGACACATGCACCACTCTGTCCATCTGGCTTTTTACTTGGGTCCTGGGGAGCCAAACCTCAGCCATAGGGCTTTACAAGCAAGTGCCTTTAACCAATGAGGCATCTCTCCAGCCCTCTCATATGCTTTGATGGTGTTGTTGGGTCTTTAGATTTGCAAATGAAAGAAAGAAAATCCCCTAAGTCGAATCTTTACAAGAGCAAAGCAGAAAATTATACCATGTAAGGACATGATCTGTTCGTGAACTTTCTAAATGGAAAATCATGCAAATAATGAGCTGAAGTCATTTCAGCCTTCAAAAGAACCCTGCTGGGGGAGAAATCCCAGAGAGAAATGAAAAGCTGCCTTGGGTAACCTAATCTGTGCCATGCTGTGTGACTTCCCTATCCTCCCTGTCCTAACCCTACTTTATCCAAGACGTGTCTAAGGGAAAGAAGAGTCTAGAAATGGAGACCGAGTGAAGGGAAAGATGGGAGGAAACAGGATGCACAGCTAACAACAACTTTGTCTCAATGTTGGTAATTCTCAAACATGCAAAAGAACTGTGGTTCCAATTGATTATTCCATTGAATCAAACCCATGCCAGGAAGTTGTCTAAGACTCAGTACCAGCTGCACGTTGCAATGAGCTGTGCTACCACGTTGTGATGAACTGTGTAGTTG
The DNA here is from genome assembly GCA_004024765.1 of Zapus hudsonius. NCBI lineage: Eukaryota > Metazoa > Chordata > Mammalia > Rodentia > Dipodidae > Zapus > Zapus hudsonius. The sequence continues at coordinate 12,883 of PVHP010032719.1, read as the reverse complement.
GCCTCAGTATGAATGGGTTCCAATCCATAGATTCAACCAGACGCACATTAAAACTACTTGAAAAGAGGCTAGGAGATGGCCCAGTGGTTAAAAGCAGTTGCTTACAAAGCCTGTCCACAATGGTTCAAGTCCCCAGTGCCCACAAAGCCAGATGCAAAGTGGTACAAGATTGGCCATACACACACACACACACACACACACACACACACACACACACACACACACACACATACACATGCACGCACACATGCATGCACGCAAATAAAGAAAAAAATTTCAAATACTTTAAAAGACAAAATTAAATATTTTTCATTAGTCCCTAATATAAATGCTGTCTACATTGTATTAGGCATTACAAGTAATCTACAGATGGTTGAAAGTATATGGGAACATGTTTGCCAGACATACATAAATACTGTGTGACTTGACCTAAGTGACTTCAGCACTTATACTTTATTGTCAGTGGGGGCAGTGGAAGCAACCCCCTAGGTACCAAGGGAAAGATATTTAATCATAAAAATGCATTGATCAGTAAATAAATTTTATTCTGAGAGGGTGGGGACATGGTTCAGCAAAAGCCTGCAGGCCCAGGTTCAAAACCTCAGAACCCACATAAAGCCAGATGCACAAAGTGGTACATGCATCTGGAGTTAGTTTGCAGTGACTAGAGGCCCTGACATTCCCATTCTCTCAATCTGCCTGAAATGGATGGAGGGGGAAACCATGGGCAGACTCGCACACAAACATGTGCACACACACATGAACACATACACACACTAAAAATAACAATCACAAGAGAAACAGACTACTGGACAGGTCATCTAGTCCCTGGCAGAAGCAGCAGTATGGATGTGATTGGTAACTTACTGCAGATACATTTTATACATACTGCCGATGATCCAGAGAGTGCTTGAAAACTCAGATTCCTTCACAGGGAGTGATGGTTCAGTTTTGTTGCCAACTTGACCTTTTTAGTAATCTTGGGTGAGTCTTTGATGATGTTCACAAGAAGGAAGCCCTTTCAGCAGGGGGAAGGATATAAGGAAACTCAGGGGAGTTAGAAATGAACATCCCTTCCTGGGAGGGCAGTGCAGGAAGGAAATTCCAGAGACTCTGGAAGCCAACAAGTCTGGGAAAGGGGTGCAAAATCCCACACTAAGACTATATAAAGAGAGAAAAGTCTCTTTCTCCCCTGCCTCCCTGCCTGCCTGGCTGCATTTCTTTGTTGGCATTGGAACAAAGCTTCCTCAGCCTTCCAGCCTGGATTGAAGACCAGCAGCTCCCCAGGAAGCCTTTATGCCTTCAGTGCTGGATTGGGACTGCTGAGGTATCCAGCCACATGGACTGGGTGGCTACTAGTTCCTTGACTCTTGGACTTGCAAACTGCTATTGTGGGACTTCTGTGAGCTAGATCAATTCCCCACCCCTTATTCACTATAATTCATTCTGTTGGTTCTGTTCTCTAGAGAACCCTAATACAGAATTTGGTACCAGGAGTGATTCTAGAGAAAGAGAATTGTAAGAAATGGGTTTCCTTAGTGGGCTTGGTGTCTCTGGTGTCGAGTCTCCAACTTCAGTGCTATTAAAGGCTCTACTGGTGATAAGGAGAACACTATTGCTGGTAATACAGAGAGCACTGATAATCCATGGTGTGAACTATTTCAAAAGCTTCGTGAGATAGATGTATTTGGTGATCCTGAGTCACCTCTTGTGCTGAGCAAGGAATTTAGTGACTCTGCATCTAAAACCTTTGAATATTTGTGGAAAAGTAAGGTGCATAATGATGTTGGTTGGTTGCTTCTGGCATCACTGGATAAACTATTAAGGGACAAGCAGCAGCTCAGTAAGGAAATTTCCCAGCTTAAAACCCACAAATCTGATCTGAAGGTTTCTAAGAGTGCCCTGGAGGAGAGTTTTCTCTCTTGCCCTAACAGGGCTCAAACTGAGAAAACCAAACTCAAGCTCTCATTGTGGGATTGGCTAATTTGCAACACAAATTCAAGTCCCAGCCTCACAGATTATCAGAAGCTAAAGTGAGGCCACTGATTGGAAAAGAGTGGATCCTGTAATTTGGGATGGTGATGTGTGGGAAGACCCTGAAGAATCTGGGGAATCAAACCCTCAGATTCTAAAGAAGTTATTTTGCCTCAGGAAGTAGTCTCCCCTCCCTGAGCCACACTTGCGTTGCACCCCCAGGCCTTGACATATGAGTCTTGCCATCCATGCCTGAGGGAAATAATCCTTCTTTGTCTGGGGAACCTGCAGTGAAAATCCCTGCAGGAGGTGCTGGACAAGACCATATTCCTCAGTCCCAACCCGTCTTCACCTCTAGGCCTATAACCAGAGGTAAGGAAGGTAAAGCAAGTCCCTAAAGGTGAGACAGAAAGTGTGACTCAAGAGGAGAGAACTTCAAGAATTATCTAACTTGTATAAGCAGAAGCATGGGGAATATGTGTGGGAATGGATTCTAAGTGTGTGTGATAATGGAGGAAGAAATAAAAGATTGGATCAGGCTGAATTTATTGAAATGGGCCTGTAGCGGCTGAGTTGGGGATTAGAACTTAGATAATGCCCAGCAAAATTCCAATGCACCTCAGAACTTAAGGAGTGCCAGAGTTCTTGTCTATAAAGTTAAAGAATTAAAATTACAGACCACCAGAGGATAAGGTATAGTGGGAGACTTTATTTAAAAGAGAATGGGAAGTTACAGAGATCTCCAGCCACCAGTGTGGGGAGAACACGTGGGAGAGGGTTTAACAAAATCTATGCTGTTCAGCTAAACAAGCAGAAAAGGAAAGATAACAGAGGGCTCCATCATGAGGAAAAAGGTTTATGTGGGAAGATCTTGAGCCTCCATTAGGCTGGGGTGAGGAAAGGCCTTACGGCTTGTAAGTCCATCTCCTAAAATGCCATGTGCAGGAATAAAATACTGAGCTCTGTTTCAGTGACTTTTTAAGACCTCAGCCAGGTAAGTCAGAAAGACAGCTGGTTGATCCATACCTGACCAATCAGTTTTAGCATCTAGGTTTGAGCTCTAGCTAGACACACCTCCCACTCAAGGGGAGGGGTCGGTCTATGGAACTTTCCTGAAGGAGTTGACTGTCATAGGCTCATTGACTGGTGATTACAGATTTAACACTGCAGCTCCTGTAGTTAGAAGTGGTGCCAAAAGTTTATTTGATTGGTTGACTAACATATGGATCCAAAGATGGCTGACTGAATGAGCTGCTTGATATCCCTTGGCTTAATGTTGATGAAGGGATGAAAATGGTTTAGAGAGCTTGGAATGCTGGAGTGGATTCGTCATTTAAACTTATCTTTGTCCCCACAATGGGAGGGTCGGCAAGATGTGCCCTTCACTAAGGCTATAAGAAACCCAGTATTTGCTGCTATACGGAAAGAGGATATCACACTGGGAGCTGCAGCTGCTGCATTCGGTGAATTAGATGCGATGGGTCTAGCTGGATCTCAGAGTAACAGGGGCCAAGTTTAGCACTGAATCACTGAAGACGAGGTGAGCATGTTTACCGTAACGAACAGCATAGGCAGAATTATGCTCATGATTGTATGACTCATGTAGACCTTTGGTACCGGCTGATTAATCATGGTGTTCCCAGAAGTGAAATAGATAAGAAGCTTACTAAGTTCCTGTTTGATCTGTACATGCAGAAAAGTTCCAGAGCAAAGAATCGACAGGCTGCTGTGAATTACAGCAACAGAAAATCAAGACCTCTTAACCATTTTCCAGACTTGAACCAGTTTACAGATCCAGAACCCCTTGAATGAAGGGGTGGCCAGGTCCCCTTGTGGAAGGACCCTCCTGCAATCCCCCAAAAGTTTCAATGTTAAGTTTAGTCCTATCCTTCCTCAGAGGGACCTACGGCCTTTTGCTAGGGTAACTGTACATTGGTAAAAAGGAAAAATCAGAACTTTTGGGGCCTGTTAGACACTGGTTCTGAATTGACATTGATTCCAGGGGACCCCAAACATCATCGTGGCCCTCCAGTCAAAGTAGGCGCTTATGGAGGTCAGGTGACTAATGGAGTCTTGGCAAATGTTCTACTGACAGTGGGTCCAGTGGGCCCCCAAACTCATCCTGTGATTATTTCCCCAGTCCCAGAAGGCATAGTTGGAATATATATATTTAGGCGTTGGCAGAACCTTCACATTGGTTCCCTAACTTGTAGAGTGAGGGCTATTATGGTTGGAAAGACCAAAAAGAAGTCTTTGTAGGGGCTGGAGAGATGGCTCAGCGGTTAAGGCACTTGCCTCTAGTGCCTAAGGCCCTGGGTTCAATTCCCCAGGTCCCACATAAGCCACACCCACAAGTTGGTGGCCCTGGTGTATTCTCTCTCTCTCTCTCCCTCTCTCTCTCTCTCTCTCTCTCTCTCTCTCTCTCTCTCTCTCTCTCTCTCTATCTCTCTGCTTGAAAATGAATAAATAAAATATTTTTTTAAAAAAGAAGTCATTGTAGCTCCCATTACCAGGGAAAATAGTGAACCAAAAACAATATCTGGAGTCTTGGAGAGACTGCAAAAATTAATATCCCTATAAAGGACTTGAAGGATGCAGGGGTGGTGTTCCCACCACGTCTTCCCTTTAACTCCCCTATTTGTCCTGTTCAGAAGAGAGATGGATCCTGGAGAATGACAGTGGATTATCAGAAACTTAATCAAGTAGTGACTCCAATCACAGCTGCTGTTCTAGATGTGGTTTCTTTACTTGAGCAGATGAACACATCTCCTGGTGCCTGGTATGCAGCTATTGATCTTGCAAATGCTTTCTTCTCCATACCAGTCCATAAGGACCACCAGAAGCATTTTGCTTTCAGCTGGCAAGATCAGCAGTACACTTTTACTGTTTTACCTCGAGGTTTATTAACTCTCCAGCCCTGTGTCATAGCTTAGTTCGCAGGGATCTTGATCGCTTGTCTCTCCCATAAGGTGTCTTGTGGATTCATTATTTTGATGATATGCTGATTGGATCAAATGAGCAGGAGGTGGCAACCACTCAAGTTGCTGGTACAGCATATGTAAATGAGGGGATGGGAAATAAATCCATCCAAGGTTCAGGAACCTTCCACCTCAGTGAAATTTCTAGGTGTTCAGTGGTGTGGGGCATGCAGGGATATTCCTTCTAAGGTGAAGAATAAGTTGTTGCTCTTGGCCCCTCCAACCACTAAGAAAGAAGCACAATGTCTAGTGGGCCTATTTGGATTTTGGAGGCAGTACATTCCTCACTTGGGTGTGTTACTTCGTCCCATATACCAAGTGACTCGGAAGGCTGCTAGTTTTCAATGGGGCCCAGAACAAGAGAAGGCTCTACAACAGGTCCAGGCTGCTGTGCAGGCTGCTCTGCCACTTGGGCCATATGATCCAGCAGATCCAATGGTACTGGAGGTGTCAGTGGCTGATAGAGATGCTGTCTGGAGTCTTTGGCAGGCCCCCATAGGTGAATCACAGAGGAGGCCTTCGGGATTTTGGAGTAAGGCCCTGACATCTTCTGCAGACAATTATTCCCCCTTTGAGAGGCAGCTTTTGGCTTGCTATTGGGCCCTAGTGGAAACTGAACACTTGACAATGGGCCATCAGGTTACTATGTGACCTGAGCTGCCCATTATGAGCTGGGTGTTGTCTGACCCACCAGGCCATCAAGTTGGCCATGCATAGCAGCATTCCATCATCAAGTGGAAGTGGTATAGATGTGATCAGGCCCAAGCAGGCCCTGAAGGCGCAAGGAAGTTGCATGAGGAAGTTGCCCAAATGCCTATGGTTGCTACTCCTGTTACGATGCCTTCTGTCCCCAAGCATGAGCCTATGGGGTCATGAGATCATGGGGGGGTGCCCTATGACCAACTGACTGAGGAGGAGAGGACTAAGGCATGGTTCACAGATGGCTCAGCACGTTATGCTGGTACCTCCCAGAAGTGGACAGTCGCAGCATTACAGCCTGTTTCTGGGAGAACCCTGAAAGACTGTGGTGAAGGGAAGTCTTCACAATGGGCAGAACTTCGGGCGGTGCAGATGGTTGTGCATTTTGCTTGGAAGGAAAAATGGCCAGATGTGCAGCTGTACACTGATTCATGGGCTGTAGCCAATGGTTCAGCTGGATGGTCTGGGACTTGGAAGGAACACAGTTAGAAAACTGGTGAGAAAGACATTTGGGGGGGATGCATGTGGATAGACCTCTCTGAGTGGGCAAAGGATATAAGGATACTTGTGTCCCATGTTAATGCTCATCAGAAGGTGACCTCATGGGAGGATGACTTTAATAATCAAGTAGATAAGCTGACTCATTCCATGGATAATGGCCAACCTCTTTCCTTAGCCATCCCTGTCATTGCCCAATGGGCCCATGAATAAAGTGGCCATGGTGGCAGGGGTGCAGGTTATGCATGGGCCCAACAACATGGACTTCCATTAAGAAGGCTGAGCTGGCCGCAGCTGCTGCTGAGCACCTAATCTGCCAGCAGCAGAGACCAACACTTAGCCCCCAGTATGGTAGCATTCCTCGGGGAGACCAGCCAACAACTTGGTGGCAGGTTGACTACATCGGACCATTTCCATCATGGAAAGGGCAGCGTTTTGTTCTTACTGGAACAGACACTTATTCTGGGTATGGATTTGCTTTTCCTGCCCGGAGTGCTTCAGCAAAAACTACCATCCATGGGCTCACAGAGTGCCTTATCCACCATCATGGCATCCCACACAGCATTGCTTGAGACCAAGGAATTCACTTCACAGTCCAGGAAGTGCAGAAGTGGGCGCATGCTCATGGAACCCACTGGTTCTTCCATGTGCCCCACCACCCTGAAGCAGCTGGCTTGATAGAATGATGGAATAGCCTTTTAAAGAACCAGTTACGGCACCAACTAGGTGGCACTAGCCTGGAGGGCTGGGGCAGGTTCTCCAGCAGGCTGTGTATGCTCTGAACCAGCATCCTATATATGGTACTGTTTCTCCTATAGCCCAGATCCATGGGTCCACTTACCATCACCCCAAGTGACCCATTAGCCAAATTTTTGCTTCCTGTTTCCACAACCTTATGCTCCATTGGCCTAGAAGTCTTGGCTCCGGAAGGGGGAGTGCTTTCACTAGGAGGCACAGAGAACATTCCATTGAACTGGAAGCTAAGACTCCCCCCTGGCCACTTTGGGCTCCTGATGCCCTCTGGTCCACAACCCAAGGAAGGAGTTTCAGTGTTAGCAGACCAGAAGCTCCCCAGGAAGCCTTTAGGCCTTCAGTGCTGGATTGGGACTGCTGAACCATCCAGACACGTGGACTGAGCAGCTACCAGTTCCTTGACTTTTGGGCTTGCAGACTGCAATTGTGGGACTGCTGAGCTAATTCGATAAATCCCCCCTCTTTTTTTGACTGAAATTCATTCTGTTGGTTCTGTTCCTCTAGAGAACCCTGACCAATATACAGAGGGATAACATTTCTCCTGAGTTTAAAGCAAAATCATCCTAACCTGCATTTTTGGTTACTAATGACCATTTTGTCTATTGCAAACATTGGAGGTGGAATGACTGCATAAAAATTTATTCCCAGGGCTGGAGAGGTGTCTCAGTAGTCAAAAGCATTTGCTTGCAAAGCCTGATGACCTGGACTCAATTCTCCAGTACCCATGTAAAGACAGATGTACAGAGTACAGCATGGGTCTGGAGTTCATTTGTAGTGAATAAGTGGAAGGAGGCCCTGGCATGCCCATCTAGGTCTCTCTCTTGCCTCTCACATTCACTTGCTCAAATAAATAAATAAATAAAATATTTTACTTTTTAAAGTTTACTTATTTGCAAGCAGGGACAGACCAACAGAGAGAGAGAGAGAGAGAGAGAGAGAGAGAGAGAGAGAGAGAGAGAGAATTGGCACCCCAGGGCTTCTAGCCCCTGCAAATGAACCCCAGATGCATGCACCACTTTGTGCATCTGGCTCTACATGGTACTGGGGAATCAAACCTGCATCATTAGGCTCTGCAAGTAAGCACCTTAACCACAGAGCCATCTCTCCAGCCAAAGGAAAATATTTTTAAATCATTTCATTCCCTGTCAGTGGTGTAGCACTTGTACACCGTGCACCATGCACAGGGGCCTGGGTTCTAGCTCCAGGACCACAAAAAATATAATAAAGAAAATAAAAAATCCATTCCCTCGTTCATGCCGTAATATATTTGGAAAGGCTTTTTTGGAAGCAGTGAGCCTGCTGGACACTCAGTGGCCTGGGAGAAGGAGGATGGGTCACTATGAGGCAGCAGGCCATGTGCATCTCCCCCACCCCCACCCCAGTCATCTGGGCAAGGGACATTTGATTAAGATAAGCTGATTCGAATCTAGAGTGTGGCCAAGAGTCATGAGACTCCCGGGCGTCCACATCTGCTGCCTCATATTTACTTTCTAGAACTCAAAAGAATTTGTTCTGAATTTCTGGGTCTACTTCTCAGTGTCTTTTATTGATTCTTTTCATTTTTGAAATATATATATATTATTGGGCTGAAGAGATGGCTTAGCAGTTAAGGCATTTGCCTGCAATGCAGAAGGACCAGAGTTCGATTCCCCAGGGCCCATGTAAAGCCAGATGCACAAGAGGGTGCATGTGTCTGGAGTTCATTTGCAGTGGCTGGAGGCCCTGTTGTGCCCATTCTCTCTTTCTCTCTCTCTCTTTCTCTCTCCTTTCTCTCTCCCCTCTCTCATAAATAAATAATATATATTTAAATATATATTATTTATTTTTTATTTTCAAGCAGAGCAGGACATGGGTGTGTCAGAGTCTCTTGCGACTGCAAACGAACACCAGTTGCATGCACTAGCTGTGCATCTGGCTTTACATGGATACTGGGGAATCGAACCCAGGCCACCTTTTTAAAGAAAATTGTTTTTATTTTATTTTATTTTTTTGACTTTTTGCAGCAGTCTCACTGTAGCCCAGGCTAACCTGGCACTCACTCTCACAGGGATCTTCCTATCTCAGCCTCCCAAGTGCCAGATTAAAACTATGCACCACCACACCAGACTAATATTTGGGAGACAGAGAGAGAGAGAGAGAGAGAGAGAGAGAGAGAGAGAGAGAGAGAGAGAGATTGAGAGAGAATGAATGAGCATCACAGGGGCCTTTGGCCACATCTGGCTTTATGTACTGGGGAATTGAGCCTAGCCTGGCAGGCTTTGCAAGCAAGCACCATTAACAGCTGAGCCATTTCTCTAGGCCTTACTGCTTCTTTACTCTGATTATCTAATAATAGGAAGACAAAACCTGTGAAAAATGCAAACTTTTTTAAATTTGTTTTTTAAAAGTTTTATTTATTTGTACATGTGTGCCAGGGTCTCTTATCACTGCAAAGAAATTCCAGTTGCATGCGCCCATTTTGTGTCTGGCTTTTACGTGGGGTGCTGAGGAATTAAACTTCTGGCAGGCTTTGCAAGCAAGTACTGAGCAAGCAAGTACTGAGCAAGCAAGCTGCTGAGCCATCTCTTCAACCTCACCCCTCCCTTTTTTCCCCCAGGGCCTCTCACATGCTGGGCAAGCAGCTCCATCACTGAGCCACAATCCCTACCTCACAGAGCCGTTTGTTAGCTTTCTTAGGAGAGGCAAGGATGAAACGTTAAAAGATTTATGTGCCCTGATGTATTTTATACTGTCATCTGAGAATTTCAAACAGTGAGAAATTGAAATCTTGCCTGAAGTCACACGTGGGGAAAAGCGTTTGGACATCCATATAAGTATATTACAAGTTAATATACTGTCAAATTAGGCATCCTCAGCTCCTTAGCAAAATGACCTTGGATAAGGAAAAAGTGTCTGTATCCTCGATTTTCCCCTCTGAAAACTGGAATATCAGGAGGATTCTTTACCACAAGCAAACTTCTGCCAAATACACATAGCAAGAGCTGGGGAGATGGCTCGGTGGATAAATTGCTTGCCTCCCAAGCATGAGGACCCGAGTTCAGACCCCCTCCCTCAGCATCTGTGTGAATGGCAGGTGTAAAAGCACACCTGTAATCCCAGTGCTTGGGAAGCAGGGAGCAAGGATTCCCGAGGCAGGCTGCCTAGCTGGAAGAGCTAAATCAGCAAGCCCTGGGTTGAAGTGAGAGATCTTGCCTCAGGCTGGAGAGTTAACAGTTAAGGGGCTTGTCTGCAAAGCCTAAGATCCAGGTTCTATTTCCAAAGAAAGACAGGTACAAAGTGGCACGTGCATCTGGAGTTGTCTGTCACTCTTCTCTCTGTCTCTCTGTGCTTGCAAATACATTATTAAAATGCTTGAATCTTCCAGCAATATTTTATCTATTTTTTTTACTTTTTTAAACAATATTTATTTGCAAGCAGAGAGATAGGAGAGAGAATGCAGAGTAAAATGGGCACACCAGAGCCTCTAGCTGCTGTAAACAAACTCCAGATGCAAGCACCACTCTGTGCATCTGGCTTGTGTGGGCACTGGGGAATCGAACCCAGGTCATTAAGACTTGGCAGGCAAGTGCCTTAACCGCTGAGCCATCTCTCTGGCCCTTTTTAAACTTTTTATTGACAGCTTCCATAACTATAGACAATAAACCATAATAATTCCCTCCCCACCCCCCACTTTTCCTTTCAAGTCCACCCTCCATCAGATCCCCTCCCCCCTCTCAATTAGTCTCTATTTTGTTTGATGTCATCTTTTCCTTTTATTATGAAGGCCTTGTGTAGGAAGTGTTGGGTACTGTGAAGTCATTAATATCAAAGCCATTTTCTGTCTGGAAGTTTACATGGTAAGCAGTCTCCTACCCTTCCTTTGGATCTTAGAATCTTTCCACCACCTCTTCTGCAATAGACCCTGAGCCTCAGGAGGTGTGATAGAGATGTCCCAGTGCTGAACACTCCATTGTCACTTCTCAGAACTCTGGTGCCTTTTGAGCTATCCTGGTGGTCATCGGTATCTGGAAAGAGAAGTTTCTCTAGCTAAAAGTGAGAGTAGCATTATTATATGAAAATACATATTAGAAAAATGCTTATAAGGCAGTGTGGTGGATGTAATATATGCATTTAGCCAGACAGCAGCAGGCGTTACTCCCCTGCCATGTGCTTCTGACTAGGTCTTCAGTACCAGGCATGCTTTCCTCCCATGAAGCGGGCCTCTGGTTGGTTTAGAGAGCCGTTGATTTCCCCATAATAGACGTGCCACTATTGCCAACAGTTGGAATAAAAATATTTTTTAAAAAACAAACAAACCAATGAAGTGGAGAGGGATGGAGGAATGTGGGACCCTGCTAAGAGGCATGGAGGATATAGGATTATTTGCTGAGCCTGGTAGGCATCTCGGTAACTGTCTCCTTCTGTTAAAAGAAGTCGAGGCGGGCCTGAGACCCTGATTATCTCAAGCTTATCCTGGACCCTCCAGCCTTCCAGGCAGGCCACAGCTGAGCCCCGAGATAAGCAGATAATTCAAGGCCTAAACTCACTCCAGCTGTAATAACAAACCTGGACAATAAAAGTCTAAAGGTTACATACAGTTCCTCTGCAGCCATCACCATCCTATACATGTCTAGAGTCACGAAGAAAGCCCCTCAGCTTATCTATGCAAACTAGGCATCCACAGGTTACTGGCCACTGCCAATCCACTCATGAGACATCCAGACCACCCTGCCCTTACCAATCCCCTTGCTGATGCCCCTGCCTCTGATTTTTCCTCTGGCTTCTCCTCTATATAAATGACCTTTCTACATACAATAAATGATCTGTCCACTGCGGCTGCATCCTGAGAGTTCTTCCTCGCCAGCTCACTGCTATTTCAAGACTCTGTTCACCCAGCTCTGTGGACAAACAGGGAGTTGATGTGTGCTGCAACTCCCCAACTAAGCCACGGAACGACAGAGGAAGATACCTGATGTCAGCCTCTGGTCTTCACACACAAGAGCACATATATGTGTACGTATACCTCATGTGCCAGCACACATGAACACACGCATGTATGCATGCATGTCCAGACATATGCATACACACAAAAAATATAGCAAATTGAGAATACTCATTCGTCGCCACTTCAGGAGCAGAGACCCGTCTTTGGGAGGTTTAGAGGGGTACCATTTTTTGGTGTTCTGACTGAGGCAGAAGGCATGGCGATTCAGCAGGGGAAGCCCAGATGGGACACTCAGGAAAAGACCTCTGGACTCCTGATGTTCAGCTAATTTCTATTCTATCACACCCCCCCCAAAGAAAACATATAGCTCAACTTCTTTTTTAGGAGACTTTACATTGCAAAGGAATTTATTTTCAAACAACTGAACAACGTCCTTAGAACTAAGAATTCTACCAAAAAAAAAAATTCAGAACATCCAGTGATTTAATAGCAAATATCTTTTTCCTCAAAATGATAAGATTAGTTAGTAACTTTATATTCCCGGGTTTTTTCTACACCTGAGAAAGCTCCCTACACATGTACATAACTCCATTGCTGTTATGTTTTTGTTTGGTTGATTTAATGAGTTTTTTTTTTTTTTTTGGTTTTCTGAGCTATGTAGTCTAAGATGGCTTTAAACTCACAATCCTCCTGTTTCTACCTCCCAAGTGCCAGGACTGCACATCAAACCCAGTGTGGTGTGCTTTGGAACACATATTTTCATCATGAGAAGTAATTGAGGGCTGGAGAGATGGCCCAGCGGTTGAGGCGTTTGCCTCAAAGCCTAAGAACCCAGGTTCAATTCCCCAGTACTACAAAGCTGGATGCACACAGTGGTGCATGCATCTGGAGTTTGTTTGCAGAGGCTGGGGCCCTGAAGCACTCACTCTCTCTTGCCCCCTTTTCTATCTTGCTTTGCTTGCAAATAAAATATTAATAAAAAAACTGAACAAAAAATGGGCTTTTTGGAGGGGAGCCAGAGCAGGGCTACAAGTGAGCTCACCTGAGCTTCGGCTGT
>PVHP010032718.1:0-20143 GCA_004024765.1 Zapus hudsonius | reverse complement strand
AAAAAAAAATACTATCTCTTGCCTGCATTGGTGGGTGGGGTGGTCAAAGGCAGAGTAATGGGAGTGGTAGACTATGCCCTCTCTCCCACCCCTAACCCTCCCCAAGCTTCCCTGTGCACCTTGGTGGAATGACCTACTGGTGTGACCTTCTACACATTGCATTTGGAGAAAGAAGGGTCTTCCAGGAGTGGTGCCTATGAGAACCCAGTAAAAACTCCAGATGAACCCTGCCAGGGTGAGAGTTTTGCCCATTGAGAAGGGTTTGTATCAATAAAACACCACACAGAAGGGCAAGTGGTCAAGGTGCCCTGGGAGCAGGAGTCTTTGTGAGAGGACCTTGAAGTCTTGAGACTGTGGTGGGACAGGCCAAAGCACTCCATCAAGGAAACTCTATGTCAGTGACCTTCCCCAGGGCATGGCTCCAGGTCTTCTAAGGAGACTTAGAGCTTGCTTGTTGTGTCCTGTTCTCCTAGGCTGTGATTAGGGGCTCAGTCTTGAGCACATTTTATGGCTCCCACAGTTTTGCTTACATCCCACTTTTAAAATGCCACAGGAAATATGAATCAAAAAATCAAGGCCAAGGCATTGGGCTGGACTGTGGCATCATTGATGGCTTTGGAGGAGACTGGATAGTCTGAACTCTGCTTCAGAGTGGCTCTGGCTGTGTTGAAGGGAGGGTTCGGCCTGGTGCAGTTGTAGCTATTGTGGGCTTTAGGGTCAGAGCAGCCTCAATGGGTGGGTTTCCATTTGTCAAGGATCCCATTGCCAATTGAGTAGATTCCACTGGTGATGAAATGGGTGCTCATAACCCAGTTTGAGTGGGGTGGGAAATGTCCATTCCCAGCACAGGTTGAACTTTGGATGCTCCAGTTCTCCTGTCTGTATCTCTAGAAAGGGAACCACTGAAGAAGGGCAAACCCACATGAAAGGTACAGGCACCACAGGCCAAGGTTCTGGAAACTCATATGTATATATTTCATAAGCAAATTACAACCCCCTCAGTTGTCAAGCTAGGAATGCCTGTTTCCAGCCCGTTCCTAGACTGCATAGACTTCTGGGGATGTGGCAGAGACATCAGGTTCTGTTCCCCTGATGCTGACCTTGTTGTGGGTGAAGTGTGCAGAGGCAGGGCCAGAGGCCAGGAGCCATGTTGCCTGATTCTGAGGATACTGTTTTCCACTTTGTCCCTAACTCAGGCTGGCTGCCTCCTTTTGTTCAAATTTCTCCTCCTGCAAACTTTCTCTGTGGTGGTAGATTTGGAGAGAAAGACTGAGTAGCAGGGTCCTCAAGGCCCCTCCATGACCAGGAGGACATTCACCTTGGTAGAAGAGTAGAGGTCAGATTCTCCTGTCATAGGGGACTACCATAGGGCATTATTCATAGACCATTCCTGCTCTGTTCTTGCAACAAGACAGAACTGTGTTTGCTTCCTGGGAATCTGTGGTTTGCAGTTCCTTGGAAGGGAGAATATTGAGCCCTGAGTCCAGGCAGGGCATTTGACTTAGAGGGCTCCCTGGCTTCCTTGGGGTGTTGCTACAGCAGAGTTAGTCCAGAGACTTGGGTCAAAGGGGGGTGTTTTTAAGAAGATCCTGCTCGCCAGGATCCTTTTCTGCCTTTGCCATCCAAGAGCTAAGTGGAAGGCAACCTTCTTTCCTTTATTGCTGGAGAAGCCATTTCAGGCCAGGCTGCTTCCTCCATTGTTTTCCTCATTGCTGAGGCATGTGGATACCTTTTCTTAATTAGCTGGAGAAATTAATTGAAGTTACTGTTAAGGTACCTGCAGAGCTCTATGGCCCAGCAGTGTTCCCAACTGAGCTGTCTGACCTTGAGCAAATGTCTCCTTGCCTTGTTCTGGTTCCTTTGGGTTAACATGGAAGTGTTGGCCCAAATGTTTTCTCTAGGTCCAGAGAGCACATGGTGATGCTTCAGTGGTATTTTCCTGGAGAATCAATACTGCAGGATGACTTACAGTTGGAGCCAGTTTCGTGGACTTTTGCTAAGAAAAAGAAATTTTCACTCCTGGAAGGGTGGCTTTTCTCCATGGTTGTCTGGTGAGAAAAGAGCATTAAGGGAATCTCCAGCTTCCTGCTGTGAAGGAAGAGGCCAACTCTAGGGAGCAGATCCTTAGGCTACATGAAGTGTCACAGAGAAAACTCAGCTTTTGTGGCACAGGGTTTGGGGTCTTCGTTTTGGGTCTTCACATATAACAGAGGCCTGTGAGACAATGAAGGGGGATCCCTGACTCTGAAAGTTGATGGTGTCAGCTCTCTGAGAAGGGCTTATACTGTACACATTTCGTACAATGCTGTCCTGCTGGGGTAACGTTTTAGGCTTTTAAATAATTGGTTTTCAAATAGTCTTTGGGCCAGGGCATGCTTGGTATTGGTATGTGAGTGGCACCTTCCCTGAAAGAAGTGTGTAGCTGTAAAGATGAGAATGCCTCTGTATGGTCCCTGACTCCCTGTGAGCCAAGCAGACAGTTGATCTTTCATGGTCAGTCTCAGAGGGTGGACTTGTGTCTATCAGCAGGCCATGTGCTCATGTGTCCTCCCTGCCCCCCATCACTGCCCCCTTGCACACTAGTCTGCAGGTTCCTCCCATTCCAGAGTAGATACTGTGCCCCCCTTCTGACACCCACCAAGGAGGGAAGCCTCTGCCACAGGCAGCCTCTATGTGTGTGTCTCTCCACTAGGCTGTAGATAAGAAAAAAAAAAAAAAGCATTTTCTTTCACACAGTTTCATACTTTCTCTTAAATAAGTGTGGGCAAAACCAGTATTATTACATAGTATTAAACTTCTTTGGGGTATTTTGTGTTGGTCCCGCTGGGTGTTCCTGAACATTCTGTCCACTTCGTTCTGGTTGTTCCCTGCTCAGTCACCTCCAGGAATCTAGGGGTCTGATGAGAGCTGGTGTCCTTCCCAGGTTGAGCTGAGGATTGATTGCTCATCAGTGGGTCCAACCTCCCACTGGGCCATCCTTCCATCTTGGAGGCCGACCTTTCTTTTTATGGGTGTGTGTGTTTGAAGGCCAGAAAACAACCACAGTGTCATCTTCAGCTATATCTCCCCCTCATTTGAGACAAGACCTCTTACTGACCTGCAGCTCCCTGGTTAGGATAGACGGCTGGCCAGGGAGTCATAGGGACCCTCCTGTCTCCACTTCCCCATTGCTGGAATTGGAAGCATTTACTCACACCAGCATTTAATGTGCCTTCTGAGGACTGAACTCAGGTCCTGTGTTTGCAAGGGAAGCACTTAAGCAACTGAACTATGTCCTTAGCCTCTGGCAGAGAGCAGTTTGCGCAGGAGTAAATGGAAGCCACAGAGCTGCATGCTTGGTGGAGATGCAGAATGGAGGCTCAGGCTGCCCAGGGCTTCAAATTCCCTCCACCTTGAAGGCAGGAGATTTTCCCCACCAGGTGTTTCTATAGGAATTTTTTTCTTCAGAAACCATAATTGCATTTATCTAATCTAATTGTAGTGAGTTGTGCAACTCTTATTTCTAATACCCAATTATAAGCTCTACAAAGCAGGAATTTATTCACTCAGGCCTCCCCCAGTGCACACCATGTTCTTTTGTAGGCATGTCTGTGAGATGATTGATTGGTTCCTCAGGGCCTCCATGGGTGGCTCATCAGTGAAGACAGAGGGTGGGTTTAACTGCCTCTCTCTAGCATGGTCACAGCTCATCCTGCACAGCTGCTCCTCTGTTTGGAAAGTCAGGTCATAGCAAAATCCTCAGAAGAACCAGGACTAGTCAAACAGGAGGAAATTGGCTCCAGAGACAGAGGGGGGGGGGCGTGTAGCTTGCAGCCATGATAGCCCAGAATATGGAGGGCAGTCATGGGGCACTAGTTTGGTACCCTGGTCGTGTAGAAAACAGGAGAGCAGCTCCACATGTAACTGATGCCAAGTGTCTGATGGGATAATTTATTCTGGGCCCTGAAGCCTGAGGCATGGTCCTCGCCCTGGGCAATGGTGTGGTGTACTGAACGGAGATGCTTCTGCTGCAGAGGGGCCAGCTCAGGATGCTAGGGAGACAAGCTAGCATGTGAACCCTGGAGAGGCAGAAAAGAGTAGTTCTTGACTCTTACACGCAGGGGTTTTTCTCCTGAAAGACTGCAGTGTTCTTCCCAAAGCCATGTGCACAGCTGCTCGCAGGGGTGCCAGCCACTGCAAATGTGCTGTGCTGTGTGTGACAGCAGTTTGCAGGATCTGTGTGCTCTTGGCCCCTGAACAGTCCATCCACTTCTACACTCATGATCATGGGGCAGGTGTGCCTCAGGGGACCTGTGCATTGAGAAGTGTGTCATCTTGCAGAGACCATGGACTTGCTCTTCCATATGATTAGGAGTATCAAGGCTAATCTCCTGACTGTCCTAACAGCCCCCCCTGAGCACAGGTGCCTAGCAGCCTTGGATGCAGCATAGAAGAGTTTCTGATGGCTGTCAGAGTTGGTGCCTCAAGAGGGGGAATTTGTTAGTTGAAAGTGTATATTTCTTTTGGACTACTCTCTGTGCCCTGAGACTGTATTTTGTGGCTCAGTGAAGCAGTCAACCAGGTCCTGAAGTCTAAGCCAGTCAGGTTGGTAGAGAGGGCCAGATGTAGTTGGAAAAGGAAAACAAAGAAAAGCCTCTCTTATTCCGTCAGTTTGTGTGCCCAAGACCCTGTGCTTGCTCTTGGCTCTCTGTGACCACCCTGTTCTCATGCCCAGCACAAAGGGACCAGATTGAAGGGAGGGGTTCCATTTTATCCTAGGAGAGCAAGCAGGGTACTTAAAGCATGATGAGAACCAATCACAGGTCAAAAGCTACAGCCCTGCTCTGGGCCTGCCTCTGTGTCACTTCTAACTTATAAGGGCCAGTCCTACTGGATGAAGGCCTACCTTACTGATGGCATCTTTCTGCAAAAGACTCTAATGTGGGCATACTCACGATTACCTGGGTTAAGAGTTCAGCTAAGCCGGGCGTGGTGGCGCACGGCTTTAATCCCAGCACTAGGGAGGCAGAGGTAGGAGGATTGCTGTGAGTTCAAGGCCACCCTGAGACTACAGAGTGAATTCCAGGTCAGCATGGACTAGAGCGAGACCCTACCTTGAAAAACAAAACAAAACAAACAAAAAAAGAGTTCAGCTGTTCTTTTGGGAGACACAATTGAATGGCTAGAAAACATACACATGCGCATCCCCCCCACAAGCATCTGTTAGTATTTGTATTTGTGTGTGGTTGGCTGTCATCAGAACGTGTATGAACAAGGACTTGAACCTGCAGACGTCTTGTTTTTTCAGTGACAAGGCAGTAGAAGTAGATAATTGTGGGCTGATTAGTATCCTGAACCAGGCTCTCCTCTCTGGCTCAGCCCCCTTATTCTTCTTTTGTTCCCATACTGATCTCCCCTTGGTCCTTGATGGCTGGCCTTGGCTCTAGACATATGTCGGTGTGTCAGGAAGCCCCTTTTCATCAGGATGGGACAGACTTCCTCCAAACCACTATAGCTGACTGTGCTCAAGAGTGGAGTTTAGAGCTGGGTGACAGGACCGGCCCCAACGAGATAGCGCCTGTAGGGCTGGAGAGATGGCTCAGTTGTTAAGGTGCTGGCCTACAAAGACTAATGACCTGGGTTCAGTTCCCCGGTACTCATGTAAAGCCAGATGCACAAAGTGGCTCATGCATCTGGAGTTTCTTCTCAGCAGTTGGAGGCCCTGGCTCACCCATTTGGTCTCTGTCTCTCTTTATCTCTCTCTCTCTCTCTCTGTGCTTGCAAAATGAATAAATGTCTTTAAAAAAAGATAGTCTGTAAAACCCACCATAGGCTGGCCTTTAATGAACACTCCTCCCTCTCTTCTGCTCTTCCTGGAAAAGCAAGAATGCATATGGAATAAGGTCCAGATGGATGTGCACATGGCTTTGGGGCTCTTAGTGTGGCAGAAAACCCTGTGTCTTGGTTCCCAGACCCATGTAGGGAGGGCCAGAATGTCCCATTGTCCACTTCTGTGTGCAAGGATCACCCACTCTGGGCCTTCACACTCAACGGATAGCTGCTGATCCCAATCTATTATTTTTCATAAAAAATTGCATCCATTCATTAGAGTCTAGAATACTAAGCTATTTGTTCATTGATTTTTAAAAAATATTTATTCATTTTTTATCAAGGTAGGGTCTCTAGTCCAGGCTTGTTCATTGATTTTTTTTTAACGTGTGTGTGTGTGTGTGTGTGTGTGCGCGCGCGCGCGCGCGCGCGCGCGCGTGCAGGTGCACATGTGTGGAAGCCATGCCAGTGGAAGCCAGAGGACAACCTCAGAAGTCATCCTCAAGAAAACACCATTCTTCACCTTTCATGAGACAGGTTCTCTTTGATCTGGAGTTAGACTGTTAGACAGTTAGGCTAGACTGGCTGGCCAGAAAGCCCCAGGGTTCCTCTTGTCTCCCCTTCCTCAGCCCTGAGATGACAGTCACGCACCACCATGTCTGACCTTTACGAAGGTACTTGGAATAGAACTTAAGTCCTTACGCTTATGAGGCAAGTACTTGACAACTGAGTTATCTTCCTAGCATGTTACTATTCATTTATGTTGTTATTACTTGGGTTTTATTCATTGGACGGAATCTTCTTGGTTCTGGGAACCCAAAGACAAACTGAGGACTGTAGAGTGAGTGTGAAGACTTGTGGAAAAGAATTAAGAGGCAAGTGAGGTCTTTCTGGAACAGATTGGATATTGGAGTTCTGTGGACAGGGATTCCTAAACTGTTGGAATTTCTTGTTTTCCACTTTCCCTCTAGAAATTCACTCAGCTGAAACCCACAGAAGTCCTTTTTTTCCAGTGCCCTTGCTGTTTCTCAGTGCTCACTGTGGGGCAGCTGGATGCTACCAGCGTGTGGGTTTCCACTGCTGAGGGAGAATAAAGGTTGAATGTCTTCAGGAGGACCAGCTTCTCTTTCCTCCTGAAGCAGACCTTAGTCTCCTGCAGGTGGATTGGCTGAGGAGAAACACTCTTATCTGTTAATGCTTTAATCACTCATGGACCTCCTTCCCCTCTGGCCCTCAGCTGTCTGCTTCCTTGACAGTGACCTTGTTTTCTCTCTGTCCTGGTCACAGGCTGTGGGTATCCAGATCTTGTCAGCAATAGTAGCTCAACTATGTCTGCAGACCAGGGGTGGAGTTCTTGACTGGGTGCTGCCTGCCTAACAGATGGGGTGTTTTTAGGTGTCTGGGCCTCCCTGGTGTGCTTAGAATGCAGGCATGCAGGTGCAGGAGGTGGGCAGCCCTGGAGCCTCTGGCCCATGGGACTTTGGATCCCTGAGACTGACTGGTCCCAGTTGAGCTGTGCAGAATGTGGGCGACCAGTGTGTAAACAGAATGCACAGTACCCATAATAATTTTATATGAATCACATGTTGAGATGATTATATTTTAGTTATATTGGGTTAAGTAAAACACACTACTAATGTTAATTAGCACAGTTTTCTTCCTTCCTTCCTTCTTCTTTCCTTCTTTCCTTCCCTCCCTCCCTTCCTTCCTTCCTTCCTTCCTTCCTTCCTTCCTTCCTTCCTTCCTTCCTTCCTTTCCTTTCCTTTCCTTTCTTTCTTTCTTTCTTTCTTTCTTTCTTTCTTTCTTTCTTTCTTTCTTTCTTTCTTTCTTTCTTTCTTTCTTTCTTTCTTTCTTTCTTTCTTTCTTTCTTTCTTTCTTTCTTTCTTTCTTTCTTTCTTTTTCTTTTATTGGCTACCAGAAAATTCAGATTCATGTATTTAGCTGGTATTGTTCCCCTGGCCTTTGGTTGTAGTGGAAAGAAGCTCTGGCGTGCCCATTCCCTTACCTTTCTCAAATACATAAATAGAAATATTTTTTTAAATTTAAAAATAGCTTTAAAAAACAAACCAACTGGGACTGGAGAGATGTGTTGTCTTGGAGGAGCAGGTTCTTTGGGGGCCCTTGTCCCTCTGGAGAGTTCTTTGGAGCGTTCTCTTCCCTAGGATGGGGTTGCAGGCACTCTGAGTCCAATACTGGCCTCTCTGGTCCTGGCTTGTGTTATATTTTCAAGGACATAATTCGTGTCTTGAGTCTTTGTGCTGCTTTGGATTTTAGCCTTGCTTGGTCCATATGGGAACCTCTGTCTCTCACGCAACCCACGCACCTGTGCCTGGCCCAACTCTGCAGGTCCTGAACAAGCCCTTGCCTTGGCCAGCTGGTCCTTCACCAGAATTCCACCACTCTCCCTGGACTTTGTCCATGCTGTTGACCTCTTTTCTGGGAAGCTTGCCTTCCTAGTTTGTGTGTGTGCTTTCAGAGCTGCCCCACATTTTTTCCCCTGTGTCTCCAAAGCCTGTGGCTTTCCCTGGCTCATCTTCTGTGGCCGGCATACTTGCCCACTTTCAGTGGACACACTGTGGCTCTGGGCTTCCTGGCAACTCCCTCCCCCAGCACTGGCTTCTGCCTTTCATCACTTTGCATCCTGCTTTGCTGGTATTGAGAGAGAGAGAGAGAGAGAGAGAGAGAGAGAGAGAGAGAGAGAGAGAGAGAGAGAGAGAGAGAGAGAGAGAGAGACTGGCTCATTCTTCTCCTGCCCTTCACATGGGGGCTGTGTGTGGCTTTCCAGGTGTCTCTGGCATGCTAGAGATGACAGGGAAGGAAGTCAGTAATCCTTTAGTCCCTGGAAGGGCATGGTGCCAAGGCAGCTGAGCTTTGCCAATGGGAATCTTTTTAAAGCCTGGAGATAAGTATTAGCTCTGAAGTACTAAAAAAGCACAGAACCAGGATTGATGTCAACACATATGTTTCATTACGTCAACAAAATATAACTGTCATTGAGCTGACATACTCATGCATGGTGAGATCACACTTACGTCTCCCTTGAGGGGGTTTATGATTTTGCCCAGAGTAAGGGTTGGCCTGGGAGCCTGACAGGTCCTAGCACTGGGCATTGTTGTTCCATCTCCCCTGGGCAGTGGGGATCAGCTAGTCCAGATTACCCTTGGCCAGTGAAGCGACACACAGACATGCTTCTGGCTCATTTTGCATTTCCAGCATTTGACCCTATGACTAAACTTCAGTGTGCTGAACTTTTTTTTTTTTTGCATGAATATATGGTATGTTTGTGCGTACATTTGTATTCATATGTGTGCGAGCACATGCCTGTGCATGTATGTGTGCATGTGTGTGGAGGCCAGAGATTGACGTCACATGTCTTCCTTATTTGCTCTTCACCTCATGTTTTGAGACAGGGTCTCTCACTGAATTGGAGCTCACCAGTTTGGCAGCGTAGCTAGCCTGCAAGCCTCAGGGATCCTCTTGTTTGATTTCCCAGTGCTGGATTACAGGTGTACACCACCATGCCTAGCTTTCACATGGGTCCTGAGCATCCCAACTCAGGGCTCTATGCTTCCTCAGCAAGTACCTTTCCCACTGAGCCATCTCCTCAGCCCCGCTATAGGGAACTTTTAAACTGAACTCTCCTGTACATAACCTGCCATCCCAGGATTGAGGAGGCTGAGACTTTGACACTTTGCAGAGTGAGTTTCAGTGTAGCCTGCGCTACATGCCCTGTCTCCAAGAAAGCAAGCAAGAAAAGAAGAACAAAGGGAGGCAAAGAGAGAGAAAAGCAGGAGAGAAGGAAAGAAGGAAGGAAGGAAGGAGGGAGGGAGGGAGGGAATAGAAGAAGAAAGGAAGGAGGGAAGGAAGGCCCATTGAGATCTTTTCTGAAGGTTTGTGTTTCCTTTTTCCTCAAACCCTGCCCTTGGGGTGATTTTCAAAAGCACTCCCCTCTATAAACTGACCCCTCAAGAGCTACTGGTTTAGCCCCTTGCAAGTTCACAGAGTCACAGCCTGCAGGACTCAGTTATGCTTGAATCGTTCCTTGGGTTGACTTCAAGGAAGCTATCCACACCATGCTGTTTATGTAGAAACTGGTCTTGTACAATATAACTGTGTTCAGCCATAGCAAACACCTTAGGAGATAAGATTAAGGTTTTCTTGGTAAACATAAAATCATTAATGTTCAGGAAAAAAAAATAAAGAGAAATTAGCTGAGAGAACATTTTTTTTTCCTAGAATGGCAAAAAGGCTCTGCCCAGAGAAGGAAGCAAGGTGTATCTTGCTGGCTCAGCAGGGGAATGAACCTCCTAGGGGAAGGCACAGATTAAGGGTGAATACGGTTTTTCTTCATCATCTCGCTCAATGAATTCATGCTAAATGTGGAGAAGAAATAAATGCTTTATGCTCAGATGCTTTATATTTTTGTTTCTCAAAGATAATAGCCCCAGATGGAAAACATCTAAATATGCTTAAATAAACGTCGTGCTCTAACTAGATAAGATTTGGGGAGATGGTGGCCCTGGGAAAACAATAACGTAAGTGATAAGTATTAAATAGAAATAGTTGTGA
The DNA here is from genome assembly GCA_004024765.1 of Zapus hudsonius. Taxonomy (NCBI): domain Eukaryota; kingdom Metazoa; phylum Chordata; class Mammalia; order Rodentia; family Dipodidae; genus Zapus; species Zapus hudsonius. The sequence goes on along the minus strand of PVHP010032718.1, from coordinate 9,766 downwards.
GACAGAATTGTATGTACAGTAGGATTTATCAACATTGGAAGATACTCTGAGGGAATGAACCCACAAGGATCCTGAGATATTTATTTTTATTTATTATTATTATTTTTAAATTTTGTAGTTGTCCTTGTGTGGACTCAAGTTCATCCAAGCATAGGTAGAAGGCATTCAGGGAAGGAAAGCCTTTTTTGTCTCAAACATGTGCAGACATTTTGTTCTTGATGTCATTTGCTGAACTATATAGTATGACAACTGCTTATACCACAGGTACATTGTGTTAGGTGTCCTAAATATTTTTTAGAAATATTTTATTTATTCATTTTCAAGCAGAGAGAGAGAGAGAGAGAGAGAGAGAGAGAGAGAGAGAGAGAGAGAGAGAGAGAGAGAGAGAGAGAGAGAGAGAATGCACCAGGGCCACCACCTTGTGGGTCTGGCTTATGTGGGCACTGGAGAATTGAACCCCAGGGCCTTAGGCACTGGAGGCAAGTGCCTTAACCGCTGACCCATCTCTCCAGCCCAGGTATCCTAAATTTTGAGATGTTTTCACGTGCTTGGAAGCTTGGGCACAGGTTTTGTGTAAACACAGTTTGAGGAACTGTGCTTTATTTTTATTTTAAGACAAGGTCTTATGCAGTTCAGGCTGGCCTCAATTCCCTATGTAGTTGGGAATGAATTTCAGGTCCTTCTGCCCCACCTCCCAATAGTCCTTGAACTTGTCTGCTTTTAACCAAAGAATTGGATAAAGCAAGGCAGAAGGATATTATTGACTGCATTAATTCAGGGAAGTATAAAATGAAGAGAAAGAAAATGGATACCCCATTTGGTCTGAAAGCCCATGAGATGGGCCTGAAAGAAACATGAAAAAGGATTTCAAGAGGAGAGAAGAAAGTGTAGAGCTCCTGCCATGTGGAAGGCTGAGGAATGGAGAGTCCACTTGGGAGTAGGAGTCAGGGGTTTCTCCCAGCTGGGCTGAGATGAGGGCATACTTATCAGGACCTGGAAGTCCAGGAGAGACCAAGAGAGCTTGTTCCCTGGTAAGCATCTATTTATAACCTTACTGCGTTGGGCCTTACCTTCAGGCTCATGTGAGCCAGAGTGAGGGCTGGTTGGTCTGGGCTAGGGGCTGGCTCAAGAAGAGGCCAGCCATGATGCCAAGTTTTGTGGCTGAGCTTAGCCAATCACGATGTAAGTATCAGATTTAAATTCTAGGAAAGGGGACCTCCCTCCTAGGTTGTTTATGGAAAAAACAGATCTAGGTAACTCCTTTAGTTAAGAGACAAAGAGAGGAGAGATCCTTCTCTGATCTCTAATAAAGTGGGGATTGCAAGGGTAGATTTAAGAACATTTCTGCCTTTTATATTCATGGTCCATTGACCCTAAACTACCTAACAAAGCTACCTGACTCCCTCTCAATATACTGTTTAGTTCCCAGGTATGTAGGGTTTTTCTTTTCTTTTGTTAGGAAATTGTGTCTTTGTGTACGCATGTGCATGTGTGTGTATGTGTACGTGGATTGAGGGAAGTATATGGGCATGTGCATGACACGGCATACCTGTGAAGATCTGAGGATAACCTCAGGGTATTTCTCCTCTCCTTGCACCTTGCTTGAGACAGGGCATCCCTTGTTTTTGCTACCACGTGTGTTTTAATCTAGCTGTGAGTCCAGGTTCTCTTGGCTCTGCCTCTCATTGCCATGGGCATGTTGGGGTTACAGATACTTGCGCCACTTTGTGCTTTGTGTTGTGTTGGGGAATTGGATTTAGGCAGGCAGGTTTGCCATCCTCAGCCAGGATTTTCCAGGTCTCCTGCTGTCACTAGTTTTCATTGTGAATCAGGAGCACACTGTATGCGCCCTCTGAGCTTTGGTTTGTTTGTGTCTGCATGAAGGTGTCTTTCATGGCCCAGTGTTTCCATAGGAGCTCATCCTGGGAGGAATATTGTTGGCGAGCCAGTCAAGTTGATTACTATGCTGCTGGGTCGTCTTTGTCAGTACTGGTTTTCTACCTTCTGTGGGTTTGCTTGTTAAATCTCTAGTTATCTAATAGCTGATCTGTCTGCTTCTCCTTCTCTGTCAGTTTTGTCCAACATGTTTGGACATACTGCTGTGGGGCGTCTACAAGTTTAAGAAGAACTGACCCGTTTATTACTTGGCAGCGCCTCTCTGTGTTCTTGGCGCTTCTTCTTGTTTTGAGCTCTGCTTTTCTGACATTGACATACCTAGTCCAGCTCTCTTTTGATGATTGTTAGCATGGTGTTATCTTTCTCATTCCTTTACTTTTAATCTTCCTGCATATTTACAGTGGGTGTCCCACGTCAATGCAGCATACAATTGAGTCTTGCTTTTTTGTTTATCCACTCTGAAAATACATATCTGTTAACCCATCTGTTTAGACCATTCATGTTTGAAGTGATTTTTGATATGGTTGAACTAATATATACTATGCTTGTAGTTATTTTCTACTTATCGTTTGTTATTTTTTTCTTTTTCTGACATCTGTGACTAAATGCTTATGCGACCCCATGTTATCGCTTCCATTAGCCTATCCATTTTACTTGTCTTTAACATTCCTCTCCCCCTCCCAGTGTTTGTCCTGGCATTTGCAGAATAAATTTTTTTAAACCCAACCCTGCTTTCAAACAGTACTTTGACACCAGATTTTGTAGTACGGGCTCTGTAGAACAGAGTATCCCCCATTTCTTCCCCTCTCCCCATTTTGACATTGACAGCTTGTAACCATGATTCTGACTTGACTGCATCTGTAGATTTTGAAGCATGGGTTTGTCCTGAGACCTCAGTTTTCCTTCCTTTCCCTCCCTTCCCTTCTTCTTTTCTCTTTTCTTCTCCTCCTCTTCCTCCCCCTCTTCCTCTTCCTCCCTCTCTTCCTCTTCCTCCTTCTTTACTTCTTCCTCCTCTGATGCTCTGATAGGATGAACCTCCAAACCAGGCACAGTTCATGGGAGGAAAGGATTTATTGAAGCTACAGATCCAGGGGAAGTTCCATAATGGTGAAAGAGGCTGGCCTCCTTTTACAGGTCCAAGCAGAGAGAGAAAACCATCACTACCACCACCACACACACCTAGGCAAATAGGCAGGGGGAAGAGAGAAATTTTCTCCCACTTGATATAGCCTTAGGGTGGGGTCTTGCAACCCTTTTCCAGACTTGTTGACTCCCTAAGTCTCTGGAATTTTCTTCCTGCAACCCTCCCAGGAAAGGATATTTGTTTCTAGCTCCCCTGAGCTTCCTTCCATCCTGCCCCCTACTGAGAGGCTGCCTTCCTGTGAATGACATCAGAGACCTACCCAAGATTACTAACAGGTCAAGTTGACAACACAACTATCACACCCTCTGTTCTCACTGTCTTCTAAAAATTAAAAACAGATTCTCCAATGGAGAGTGAGATCAGCCTAGGTTAAATGGGATGATCATTGTTATTTTGGTAAGATTATAATGGGTGTAGCATCTCTTCAGGCCCATGGTTAGAGGGAGCTTCCCCTGGAGTGCAGATTCTTGGTCTCCATAGGATTTGGCTTGGATCCCAGTTCCAGAGAGATGAAACTTCAGTTTTCTGGTGGGCCTAAGAAGTCACTAATTTTTGGTTTGTCTAGGCTTTTCTTTTAAGTATAGGAGTAATTAATAACTTCTGGGAGGATTTTATGTATTAGGTCTAATATCTTTTGTTTTGCTCATACCTGCCTTACTCTGCCTCTCTCCTATAGTTCCTAACTGTGGTAGTGGAGAGGGCTTACATCACACAGGGCTATGAGATTTACCATGTTTGTGAGTTTGGGAAGTTTTATGGTTCCAAGACCTGGCGCCTTCTAATCTATAGTCTAACTTAGTGAACCCTCCTGCTCTTCCTTCCAGCTTCAGATGCAGCATTTTTCTCCTCCAACCTGTTCAGGGTACTTCTGCATATGTTAGTGCCTTAAATGTTTTATTCACTGGAAACTTGTTGCCCATTAAGCAGGAAGTCATTATCTGGACACTTCATCTCCAGTCATCTGTGGGATTTAATGCAATTGATATGTAGCTATTAGATATCCAAATACACTTGAAAAAATGTAATGGATGACTTTGATGGAATTTTGCATGAAATATGTTTTTTAAATGTTAGTGTTTTTAAAGAAGTGAACTGTATAAAAAGGCAGACATAAAAGGTGAAGTATTATATGCTTCCATTTTGATGAACAGTCTAGAAGAAATAAGACCATTGTGAAAAGCAACTTGCTGGTGCCTGGCACCAGGGTGGAGGGCATGGAGAATGGCATGTTACTGGGTAAAAGCTCTTGCTTTGAGATGATGGCAAGTTTTTGGAACTAGATGGTGTTGCTAACTGAGCAATGTTGTGAAGATACTACTCCTGCTAAAATAATGCATCTTACGCTCTGTGAATAGTACCTTGATGAATAAAATACATATAATATATTAAAGATTCAAAATATTTAACAGTATAAAATGGTGTAGTACAAGGCCCTTCTGTCTCTTTGGAAACCACTTCCTGTGAGTCTTCCTGCTGTCATAGTTCCAACCACCATCTCCCACCAACACATGCTTTAGATAGAAAATCATGCATATTGGAATTGGGAGAATTTTCTCCTTTATCAACACATATAAATGTACCTTATTCTTTTCAAAATTGCATAGTCAAGGAAATCGCTTTCTAAGTTCTTTAAAGTTAGTGTGTTTTATTATCTCAGCATTCTAAGCAAATTATTTCTTTTTGGGGGTAATTTCCCTGCTACAGCAAGCTTCTTATTTTGTGCCTCATTTGGTATCCAGTCGGGTAAGTCATTTGGCTCTTTGTGAACAGTGCTAAGCCTAAAGAATCTGTTTCACTTTTATGAGTGACTTCTTAGAATTAGGAATGATGGCAGAATTATCCAAATGCCTTTCATGACAGCAAGAGAATTAAAAAAAGAAACTCATTAAATTAATTGATAACCAATGAGCCGATGTTCCCTAGCTATAATTTGACAAATTCTTATTGCTTAAAGAGTGTATTTTATTTTCCTCCAGAGAAGGCAAATATGAAATAAGTTGCTTCAAGACAACCCTAAAAGGATTGCTGTGGAGCCAGGGCTTCCAGTGCATAAGACTCTCTGTATACTATGCACACAAACAGAGAGGTGCTTGATTGAAGCTGGACAAGACTCCTATTCATATTACAGTCAAGCAAGCCACACATGTGAAAGCTGCCACTCTGCTGCTGCGAGCTTCACTGCCTAGAGTTGGGCTGTGTTTTGAAACCCTGGCATGCAGGATCAGCAGCAGCTGGAAGGCAGGCCAAGGCTTGGAAATGGAAAGTTTGGAGGAGAAGCAGGGAGTCCCTTCAGCCCCTTCTCTGTGTAAGAAATCAGAGGTCACTCCTCTTGCATGTGTTTTACATTGATACCCATGAGCTGCCTAGCAGAGTCTAAATAGCTTTATGCCATGGAGGAGAGAAGGAGGTAGAGAGAGGGTGAGGGGAAAAAAGAGGCTTGCTAGCTAGATTCCTGTGTGGGCTGGTGGGTTTGCTTTCGGGGCCTGGAATGCAAAGGAGTAGGACCCTTCTTGTGGGGGGGTTAACTCAGTTTGCAATGTGTTATATTTAGGTTATGCCATCCTATGCCATTTGTCAGGCAAAAGAAAAATACCAGACATCCTAATTGTGAGCAAACTCATGGGTCAAGTTCACTGTCAAAGGTCTTTAGCGTCTAAATATTTATAGTTGTAAATGCAGAGAGTAAAATAAAGTTCAGAAGGAATCCAATGAAGAGGTACTTACTTCCCTTTGGTTTAAAGACATCACTGTGTTAAAATTGATTGTCCACTTGATAGGATCTAGAATCACATAGAAGACGGGCTTTAAGAATGTTTGTAAGGGAGTTTTTAGATTCGGTTAATTGAGGTGGGATGACCCAGTGGAACTGTGGACAACACACCGTTCCATGGGCTGTGGTCCCAGGCTGAATAAAAAGGAGAGTGTGAGTTGAGCCCAGCATTCACCTCTTTGTTCCTGACTATAGATACAATGTGACCAGCTGCCTCCTGCTGTAGCCACTATGCCTTAACCACCATGATGGACTCTACTCTCAAACTGTGAGCCAAAATAAACCCATCCTCCCTCAGAATGGTTTTTTTGTCACAGTGCTTGTCACAGGAAATGAGAAGAGCAAATAAAATCACCCACAGTTTTTATTTTTTGCTATCTTCTAGAGAAATTATGTCACTTATGTTTGCAAATAGAGTCATATAATATAAATTATTGTATAAATGTTTCTGTACACTGCTCTCATATGTCTTAGACATCTGTCCATACCAACATGTGTCTGGCCAGCTTGTTCTCACTTGTATGGATGACGCCACATTCTTGATTCAGCTTGTCCTCTGTTGGTGTGTGATTTTAGTCTCCTTCAAGCCTTTGCTCCTGCAAAGCCATTAAGCTGAGACATGGGACTTCACCATCCTCATCCTCATCTTTGTGAGTCTTCTGTATACCTCCCTGGCCCTCCCTCCTGCATGTTCCTGGAAGATTTTAGCTGCTGACTCACCATCTTCCTTCATGTTCCCACCATAGCCATTTCTTATGTCTGCTTCTCCATAACATGTCATTCTAATACTGTGAACCCTCAGTTTCTCCCTAGGTCTCTCCAATTCCCTTCTACTCTTCTTGCATCTCAGTGGCTGGGGAGACACCCTCACTGCTATGTCTGAATGCAGCATTGATGACTGGAGCCTGATAGGGTCCCTCTGCCAGCACTCCCTGGTGCTGCCCTGTCCCCTGGCTTCCAAAAGGACACTGCAGCTTAGTTCCCAGCACTCTAATTGCTGCTCACACTCTTTGCCTGTCTGTTTCCTTATTGGAGGTTGAGTCTCTTTCTTGGACCGTTGCTGTTCTTTCCTTTGGAGCCCATACTCAGGTGGGCACATGGCATGTGTGGACTGAAACAGTGAGATAGCCATAGCTCCACATCTGTCCCAGAGTAGTCCAGCAGACCGGCACATGCGACCTGCATAGATCTCCACAGGCGAACACCTGTTGTGAAGAGTGCCCTGCCCTTCAGAGCTCAAGACTCAAACCTGAAAGCACCTTTGACCTCCCTTCCCACCCTCTTCTCTCTAGGATGGTGCTTTGTGGAACACCCATCAGAGTGCCTTTTGGCTTGGCTCTTCTCTGCACTGACGTGACAATTCCCATAAGTGTGCCTCATCCCCCTTAGCTAATCAGGTTCTTTCTCAGTGTGTCCTCAAGTCCCCATTCCTCATATCATTTCATCTCACTACCCTTCAGAGGCTGGAAAGACCAGTCTGAAAACACTACCTTTCCTGTACATGGCTTTGCTTTCTTGTGCTACTTATGATTCATGTATGTATACACTGTGTAGCGTGTTCTTGCATGTATGTATATACACTGAGACTACAAAGGTCTATTATTTATTTAGTTGTGTGTGCACACGCATGCATGCACCAGACACTTGTATCACTTTTTGTGTCCAGCTCATGTGGATGACAAGGGAATTGAACTCTGGCTGACAAACTTTGCAAACAAATAAATACCTTTAACCACTGAGCCATCTTTCCAGCCCTAGTATAAAGGCATTGAGTGGTGGTGGTTCCTAACTCTTTTCTCCCAGAAAGCCTGTTTTGTTGGTGATTTCTGCCATTCCTAGTTTGGAGCCTTTATTTAACAAGGCAAGGTCACACGTATCTCACTGCTAGGACCCTTTAATTCATTTTTGTTTATATTTTGCCTGTGTATGTCTGTGAGTTATGTGTGCACGTGCATGTGGGGCCAGAAGTTACCATTGGTGTCTTCCTCACTCTCTCACTCTACCCTTATTTTTTGAGGCAGGGTCCTCATTGAACCCAGAGCTCTCCTATTTGCTAAACTTGCTATCCAGCCAGCCCCAGAGATCCTCCTGTTTTACCTCCCCAGCTCAGGGATTGCAGCCTCACACTACTACACCTGGCTTTTATGTAGGTGCTAGAGATTGAACTCAGGTCCTCCTGTTTGCATGGCAAGTGCTTACCCCCCACCTGCCCCAACCAGGGCCTTTTATATAGAGATGTGTATGCACCTGCTGTAAGAAGTAAACAAGTGTGGTGGTGATTTCTTTATGTTTTTGCATGAGCTTGACTTTCTTAGGTTATTTTTGACCATTGTGTATTTTGTTTAGAATTTGCAGTAGCATCCATGTCCACATGAAGGGATGCATTAAGTAGATCTATTAGAATTGACTAAGGAGCATTCTGCTGCTATGCCAGAAGCCTTGTCCCATTCTGCATTATATTTGCTTCAAGTGACAAACAGTCGTGAGTTTTGTTTATTGCTGGAAGGGTCATTGGTGAGCTTAAGGATTTCCTGTCCTCTGAACTCCTCAAGAGCAGAGACTGTCTTATCCAACTTAATTCTTCCTGCTTGGGTCCCAGCAGAGCATGTGTAGAAGGACGGGTTAAGGACCAGAAAGGTACCATCCTCATATCCACCCTTTGTGTTAGGCAGTAGGCCTGGGGACTGGGGAGATGGTTAAGTGGTTAAAGCCACCTAGTTGCAATGCCACAAAAATCCATTCACACAAAGTGGTGCATGGGTCTGGAATTCGTTTGCAGTGGCAAGAGGCCCTGGTGAACTCAAATTCACTATCTCTCTCAAGTAAAAAAATAGTATTTTTTAAAAGCAGGCATCAAAAAAACATCAAGGCTTGTTGGGGCGTCGAAGGAGAACACTGGATATCTAACAGCTACTCTGTAGAGCAGCAGTACGTGATACCCCAGAGCATGCAACTTGGCTGGGGGCTGTACTTTAGAATCTGCATGGCAGGCAGCCCAGGGATATACACATCTGCTGCACATGATTTGTGCCTACTTGCTGGTGCCAAGAGAGGCCAGATGCAAGCCAGCTGTGTGACCTAGGGCTTCAGGATGGATAGGGACAGGTGGATTTGCAACTTGCAGACAGTCTGAGAGGCTGGAACATGAGGGTTCCAGCACAGACCCTGTGCAGAGTGCTTTGTGGTGAGCTCTTATGTAGAGGTCTTTATAAGGGAAATCAAAAGCATCAGAGCACCAGCTGTGCAGGCCTTTCCTTCCTGTTGGAGGTTGCAATTTTCTTTCCAGGCTTTCTTTCTTACCCGGGAAAACCAACAGACTCTTGGAACAAAAGATTGCCGATTTTGTTGTCTTTTGCCAAGTGACAGCAGAGAGTAGACTTGGAGCTTAGTGTAGACCTTTTTGTGGAATAGGTGATCTGGAGCTGCTCAGGACAGAGCCACACCAGCCATACAGAGGTGACAGGCTTGCTCTCTGTGTAAAGCCTGGTATGTCTGAAGGGGGATTAGAGCTCTGCTGGGGAGGCAGAGTGAGCCATGGAGGATTCAGCCCGGAGCAGAAAGCTCACAAGTCTTGCAGGAAAGTCAGTGGTTACAGGCTGCATGTGAGCAGAGAGGAAGGGAGGTCACTAAAGAGGTATATGGGTCTGAGGTCTTAGACTCAGTCGGTATACAAGGACCTGAGATCTATCCCCAGAATCCATGTTAAAGCCATGTACAAAGCAAAACCATGTAACAGATGGCATGGTGGTGTGCACCTCCAATCCCCTATAATCCCAGGGCTGGGAATGGGAAGGTCAATTACTGTAGCTCAGTGGGCAGCATGTTTACACAATTGGTGAGCTCCAGGACATGGAGAGACCCTGTTTCAACAGAGATAGATATTGTTTGGAGGTTGACATTTGTGGTGTCCTCTTACAGCCACATGCACCTGCACACTCATCTGTGCCCACACGTGA
>PVHP010032717.1:0-20107 GCA_004024765.1 Zapus hudsonius | reverse complement strand
TCTCCCAATCAGACTTGATAAGATGAAGTGGGGCTGTGCTGGGGTCACAGGCAGCCATCTGGCTCTGAGAGCCAGGGGGAACCAACGCCAAAGGGACTTTGCTCTGGATTGTGGACGAGGAGCCCCTGGGAGAGGCGGGGGAGGGGCGATGGTGGGAGACAGCGGACGTCATCAATAAACCTGCGAGCTCCTGAGCACTTCCAGCATGGGGGTGCTGGGGTGCCCCTGGGGAACCCTAAGTCCTGCGATTGCCGGGGGCTGCCGGCCCCAGCGGGGTCGCCCCGAGAGCCCACTTTGCCACCTGCGCAGGCGCCCTGGAGTCAGGCGCTAAGCCCCGCCCACGCCAGCGTGCCGGGCACAGGCCACGCCCCCAGCTCCCGGCCCCTAGAGCGCGGACCGGCGTGCTTTGCGGCCCGCCCCGCCCCGCCCCGCCCGGTCCCCCAGCCCCGCGCACGTGTCGCCGCGACCCGGGCCGCCGCGGAGCAGGTGAGCGCCTAGGTGGCAGGTGTGGGCTAAGGCCCCACCTGCCCGGTGGCATCGGCTCCGGCCATTGAAAGCAGCCACCGGGGCGGAAGCACTGCGGGGACCCTTCCGCCAGGGTCTGGCAGCCGGCCTGAGGCTGACCGGAGAGCGCACCTGGTTGCTGGTGGGGGAGGGAGGGGCTTGGACCAGGTCTCTGCCTCAGTTTCCCTGTTGCAAAGAATGGCCTGTGATGTGACTGTTCGTTAGCCAAACAGCGCCCTGCGTTCTTAACCGCGATTGTGACAGTCACAGATGAAGTCGTGGGATGGATGTCCAGGATGTTTCCAAGTAAACCAGTGGAAGGAGGTGTTAGTGGGCTGTGGTCATGGATGGAGTTGATACTCTACGTTGTCTGTTTGTATAGATGCTTGTGTTAACAAGTCAGGTTTTCCAAAGTGAAAAGTTTGCAGTGGTCAAATACTGCGCCCGCTCGGGTGATTAGTTGGCTAGGGAGCCTTAACAAAGTACCTCACACACTGGATGGTCCACCTGCGGAAGTTTATATTTTCTCTTAGTTTGAGAGGCTAGAAGTCCAGCACTGGTGTGGGCAGAGTTGTTCCCCTGGCCTTTTCTCTTGAGTTCTCCTGCACTTCTCTCTGTGTGCGTCCTTATTTTTATAGGCACCAGTCAGATTGGGTTAGAGGCCATCCTAACCTCATTTTCCATCCCATTCCACACTCTGGCTCCTAATACATCCTAAGATGCAATTCTGCCCATAACACTGCTGCTTTATGAACCTGCCCATGAATCCGTTTTCTCAGTTGTAAAATAGGAACAATTACAGCACAGGTCTTATAGTTGTCAGAATTCAGCTGTTAAGATTGTATTTAGTCAGCCTTCTATGTCCTTATGGATTGAACCAACCACAGGTCAAAAATATTTGGAAAATTTTTTCATCTTTATCACGCAGTGCAGATTTTATTTTCTTGCCATTATTCCCGAAGCAGTGCCTTATAAATATACACAGCAGTTACATTGAAGTAGGTACTGTAACTAAACTAGAGTTGATTGAAAATACACAGAAGGTATATGTAAGAGCCTTCAGCTTCTTGGTATCTGGAGGGGGGGGTTCTGTAACCACTCCCTTGAGTATAGATACACTTAGTACATATTTATATAGAAATATATACATGCTTATGTTTAAATATCTCTATGTTTATTAGTACTAACATCTTTTTTTTTTCTAAGGTAGCCTTCCATGTCCATAGATCCACTAAAAATTGAGTGTTCAGAAGAAAACTTAGGTCTGTGCTCAACCTGCAGACATTTTAGCATAGACTGCAACTGTATGTGCAGCACTACATTGTATTGGGTGTTATAATTAGTCTAGAGATGATCTGAAGTATATGAGCGAATATGCATAGATTATATGCAAATACCATGCTATTTTATTTAAGGATCTTGCACATGTTTGAATTTTGTTAAGTTCAAGAGTCCAAAAAAAAAAAAAAGAGTTCTGGAACCAAGCAGTTGCAAATATGAGGGCCAGCTGTATAGGTCAAGTTCTCAGAACTGTGTCTAGCACATAGTAAGTACTCAGTAAATTGAACCTGCAGTTCTTCAAACCAGATCTCAGAGCTTCACTATGGAAGGAATGGCGGGTACAGTGAAACCAGGGAGTACTTACTACTGCCCCTAATCATGGGAGTAAAAATGCTAATTCCAGCCACTGTCAGAAGGATGTCCATTTTATATATGTTTATTTACCCGTCTCAGCCACCATTGAATCCACGGTCACATTCCTGTTTGGCAGACGGAGAAATGCCTTGAACCCAGGTGGTCTGGCTCTAGAGCCCAGACTCTTACCCACAATGCAGTGTTGCTTCACTTAAAAGTAGTATAGGGCTGGGAAGATGACTCGGTGGATAGCACACTTGCCACACAAGTGTGAGGACAGGTGAAAGTAAAAGCCAGGCACTGTGCACGCATCTTTAATCCCAGCAGGCTCAGGGGAAGAGAGGAGATGGAGACAGGAGAATCTCCCAAAAGGGCTCACGCCAGCTAACCTGTGATCACAGTGGCAAACTACAAGAGACCCTGTTTCAAGTAAGATGGAAGGTGAGAACTGACATCCAGAGTTGTCCTCTGACCGGATGTGCACCATGGCACACACATACCTGTGTTCACACACACGTGCACACACACAAAAGGGATATTCAGGTTACAGACTGACCTGGGAACCATTGACTGGCTTCTCTTCCTTTTATTCCTTTTGTGTGTGTGTACATGTTTATACATGTGAGTACAGACATGCACATTCCATAGTATATGTGTGGAGGTCAGAGGTCAACTCTCAGGTGTCAGGCCTCACCTACTGTTCTGTTCACCAGGCTAGCCAATCTATAAACTGCTGGGAAGCTCTTGTGTCCCCACCTGCCATATTGCCTTAAGCATGCAGGGTTCATGGATGCTTACCACAGCTTCTGGCTTTTCTCTAGGGTCTGGGGATGCGAACTCAGATACTCACACTTGAAAGAATTTTACCGACTGAGCCATCTCCCCGGCCTTGACTTCTCTTTTTCTCGGCCAGGTTGTCTGCAGTGGCAGTCCTCATGGCTGGTCCCCTGTGGCGGGCTGCAGCCTTTGTACAGAGACACAGGACGGGAATTTTGGTGGGTTCCTGCACAGGCCTGTTTGGAGTTCAAGTCTCATACTACCTCTTCCCAGATCCTGTGGTTCAGTGGCTGTACCAATACTGGCCTCAGGGCCAGCCAGCTCCACTTGCCCCAGAACTGCAGAGTCTCTTCCAAGAGGTGCTACGGGACATAGGTGTCCCCTCGGGCCACTGCTTCAAGCCCTTCACCGCGTTCACCTTCCAGCCTGTGAGTGCTGGCTTCCCAAGTCTCCCTGCTGGGGCTGTGGTAGGAATCCCTGCCATCTTCCTGGGAAGCCCAGTGATCAATGCTGACCATACTGTAGTCATACATGGGCAAAGAGTAAACTGGCAGAGCCTAGAGGGCACCCGGCTGAAAGACGCCCTAACCCTGTCTCATGATGCCCAGAAGTTTGCCTTGGCCAAGGAAGTGGTGTACTTGGAGAGCAACGCAGCAGCCCTGCAGGCCCTGCCAGCCCCTGCCTGCCTGGCAGGAGCCTGGGCACTGAGTGTGGGTGCCAAGCATGCCCTGGGGCTGTACGGAGGCCCCATGAGCTTGCGAGCTGCCTTCAACCTGGTGGCAGCAGTGATAGGCTTTGTGGCCTATGCCTTCTCCTCAGACTCCCTCACTGTAGCCCTGGAAGGCTGGCTGGACCGCCGCACAGCCTCCCTGTCTGCCGCCTATGCCAGGGGTGGAGTGGAATTCTACGAGAAGCTTCTGTCAGGTAACCTGGCACTCCGCAGTCTCTTGGGCAAGCAAGGGGAAAAGCTGTACACACCGAGTGGGAACATCATCCCCAGACACTGGTTCCGCATCCAAAACCTACCCTACACCACCCGCCGGGACTCCCTTCTGCAGATGTGGAAGGTCAAGTTCAACCCATCACCAGAAAAGCCCCAACGTACTTAGACACCACCCTGCAATTGACTATTGGGAGGTTCTTATGATGCCTCTGTATCCACAGCCCAAGTCAAGGGCAGTGACCATCTTTGCAGTAAAACAGCCCAGGTTCTGTCCTCACCCACTACGGATGAACTCAGTGGCCTTGGATGAAGCCCTGCATGAATCTGAGACTGACTTTCCTCAAATGTGAAGTGAGGAGGATGGAAACTGCCTCGCTGGATGGGTCATCGACCTGCCTCAGGGTATGTGAGCCTGCAGAGAGCTCCATGCGTGATACCAGTGGGCTGTGGAGGCCTTGCATTACTGCCTGAAGTTCTTACAGTATGTCAACCCTTTCCTACGGTGAAGTACCACTTCCATTTGCCTGACCTCTGAGCTCCATCTAGTCCTCCATGGCAGCCGAAGCTAGAAGCCAGAAGAGGTTAGAATGTGGGATTGTTGAAGCCCGAGGATCCTTTAAGATGGGGCATTAGGCTGTGTGCTCATGAGGCCCTGTGGCTACAAATACAAATACAGGGTAGGAGAGAGAGCCCTGGGGTCTGAAGGGAGTGAGCTAAATAAACCTTTCAAAAAAACAAAAACATGGCCTGGAGAGATGGCTCAGCGGTTAAGGCACTTGTCTCCAGTGCCTAAGGCCCCGGGTTCAATTCTCCAGGACCCACATAAGCCAGACCCACAGGTGGTGGCCCTGGTTCTCTCTCTCTCTCTCTCTCTCTCTCTCTCTCTCTCTCTCTCTCTCTCTCTCTCTCTCTCTGCTTGAAAATGAATAAATAAAATATTTTAAAAAAAAAAAAAAAAAAAAAAACAAAGTTTCCCACTTTAGATATTCTGTCGCAGTAGCAGAAGACATTAATACAGGAGGGTAGCCCCAACCTGGGAAAGAGCAAACCCCAAAACGGATGTTTGCTTCTGTCCCTCTAGTCTGGGCGTGATCTCTGCACTCTTGGGCTCTTTCTAGTCCGTAGTGCTGTACATGCCCCTCTCCAGAGTCTCAGCCGTGTGTATGGGTGCGTGCGGGTGTGTGTGGCCCCTCTGACCCACAGCGACACACACGAAATGAATCCCAGAGTCATGGTGTACCATGGCTCTGCCCACCTTGACCCTTAGCCCTGCTGTCTGCCTCCTCCAGCAAGCCACAGCTCGAGCTGGGTACATAAGCCACTGCAGCGAAGCATGGGAGGTTTGGGAGGAGACTTTAAAAGATTGGCTCTGAGGCGGGAGAGATGGCTGTGTCAGTCAAGTGCTTGTGCAAGTGTGAGGACCAGAGTTCAGAATTCAATCATCCACAGAAGAGCTGAGTACAGTGGCACACGAGGCTCCCTGGGGCTTGCTGACTAGCCAAATCAGTGAGCTCTTGGTTCAGTGAGAGAGTGAGAGACCCTGTCTCAAAAAATAAGGTGAAGGACTGGAGAGATGGCTCAGCAGATAAGGTGCTTGCCTGAAGAGCCTAATGATGTGGGTTCAATTCCCCAGTACCCATGTAAAGGCAGATGCACAAAGTGGAGGCCCCGGCATGCCCATTTTCTCTCTCTCTCTCTCTCTCTCTCTCTCTCTCTCTCTCTCTCTCGCGCGCGCGCGCGCGCGCGCGCGCTCTCTGTTTACAAATAAATATTTTTTAAAAAAATAAGGTGGAGGCTGAATGAGAAAGGCACCCAACTTCGAACTCTGGCCTCCACATGCATGCACATCCCACACATGCGCCCACACACGCAGATATGCATGCCCACACCCACGCGCATGCACACCACATAGACGTGAAAAAATGGTTCTCTAGATTTTTAAACTTTCAGGTGTACCGAGGTGTTGAGGTCTTGGAGTTGGAGCCCCCAGCCGAGGAAATCCTTGAGACCATCCTGCCTGGTGGCGTACTGATGCCTCCTAATACAGCTACACTTGGGATCATTTCAAAGTCAAGGTTCACAGCAAATCTTCAAGTTGATATTGATTGGAAAATTACTTGGCAGCAAGTGAGAGCCAAAGACCCAATTGGTCCTATGGAGCTGGGAACTAGGTTCCACTAGGAATGGTCTTTAACACCAACTAAACTAGTTCTACTGCATTGAGTCCTAAATGCTGAAGTGCTAAAATCGATGCCACCATAGGCTGTTAGTACATTTGTATCTTTTGACCCAGTAACTTCAAACACAGAAAGAAATTTGTTCTAGGTCTGTAACCAGCAGAACTTAAATAGTGTGTGTCCAAAGATGTGCAGAAGAAACATAAGCTATAAATACTTTTTAAACTAGAAATAATGGGGGCTGGGAGATGGCTCAAAGGATAAGTACTTGTCCCATGAGTGTGAGGACTGGAGTTCAGATCCCCAGCACCCACAAATGGGTGAGCAGTAGAACCCTTGCCCTTCGTGCGTAAAGCACTGGGTTTCCATCCCTAGCATTGCAAGAAAGGAAGAAAGAAAGGAAAGAAAGAAGAAAAGGAAGGAGAAAAAAGGATGGAGAAGTATTCAGAAAGTAATTATGAAAGCTGGGTATGGTGGCATACTCCTTTAATTCCAGCATTTAGGAGGCAGAGGATTGCCATGAGTTCAAGGCCACCCTGAGACTACATAGAAAACAATTGTGAAAACTGGGCTGGAGGTGTAGCCCAGTTGGTAGGGTGCTTGCCTAGCATGCACAAAGGGTGGGGTTCCCGCCACAGCATCACATAAGCCAGGTATGGTGGCATACATGCCTGTAATTCCAGCACTTAGGAGGCAGAGGCAGAAGTATAAAAAGTTCAAGGTCATCCTCAATTACATAGTGAATTTAAGGCCAGCCTAGGTTACATAAGCTTCTGTCTCAAAAAAAAAGTAATTATAAAAACTAAGGAGCAAGGGGAAATACCAATTATGAATGCCAAATATGTTTATCTTTTTTTTTTTTTTTTTTTTTTTTAGTTTTTCAAGGTAGGGTTTTTGACCTGGAATTCACGAGGGTAGCCTCAAACTCACAGTGAGTATTAAAGGTATGCATCCCCAGACCTAGCTTTGTTGATCAGATCTTGATATTCAAAGCTTGTAGGAACTGAGGAAAGCCCAGCAGCTAAAGGCACTTTCTTGAAAAGCCTGTGGCCCAGATTCAATTCCCCAGAACACACTCAAAACTGGATGCAAAGAGTGGCTCATGCATATGGTTTTAGTTTGTAGCAGCAAGAGACCCTGGGACACCTATTATAAACATGCAAATAAATATTTTTTAAAAATATAAAGTACTCTTTATGAAGGCTATAATAATGTAAACATGGAGTAAATTCACAAAATTGAAAGTAAATAATTTTATACATTCAAGTACAAGGGACTTAAACATATACTTATTTACATTTATGTAAATATACATACATACAAGGTAGGTGTGTGTGTGTGTGTGTGTGTGTGTGTGTGTGTGTGTGTGTGTGTGTGTGTGTGTGTGAAGACATATTCAGAGGGCCCTGGGCTTGCACCCTCTTTCTACATCAAGGGAATGGATCCTGGCATCCCTGCCTCTGGGCCTGCATTCTTGATGTGTGGCCAGCCTTCTGTCTGCTCAGCCCTGCTGCCTGACATGCTTGCCTGGCAGCCCCAGGTGTTGTTTCTCTAGATCTATCAGCGCATTTGCACTGAAACATCAGCTGCTTTCAGCAAAATCGTCACGTGACCATGCATCTTCTCCAGAGGGAGACAGCCTACAGGACTCCCTGTGACCCAGGCAAGCCTTTCATGGAACTCTGCCATCTGAGGCCCTTCCTCTCCTCTCTGGAGGTGTCAGTAGGGTCTTCTACCCTCCTCAGTCCACCCACCCCCTCTTGGTCCTCCATGGGCATATGCTCACATGCAGCTCTTACATGTGTACTCCTGTGTGGGTATAATCACCAAGGACCTCAGCTAACAGCTGCTTCCTTACTCACACAGGTAGTGTGAGTTCCAGGGAGCTCTCAGTCCTACATGCACTTAACACTGGGTACCAGTGCTGAGCTGTGTGTGCTGGGAGCTCTGGAGAAGGCATCTAACTCATCTGGCATGGAAGGTCAGGGAGGTTCTTAAGAGAAGTGTCCTGCTGCCAAACCCCTAAGGGTGAGTTGAAAGCAGTCAAGATGATAATGTCAATTTTAACACTTACTATGTGCCTGTGCTTTACATAGATTGGCTCAGGGAATCTCACAACAATCCTGTCGTTCAGTTGTGGTCTGAATGTTTGTATTCCCCCCCCCCATTAACTCACTGAAACATAATCCCCCACATGGTCACTTCAGGAGGTAGGGCCCTGGAGAGGTGATTACACCATGTGGGCAGGATGGAATTTGGGCCCCTGTAAAGGACCAAAGGAGCTCATATGCCCCTCCTCCACAGGGAGACAAATGGAAGGTGATAACATGAGAAGCAGACCCTGACCAGAAACCAGATCTGCTGGCACCTTGATTTTGAACTTCACAGCTAGAGTCATACATAGCAAGATGTGTTGGTTTTAATCTCAGTTAATACATCTCGGATTACCCAGGAGATCAAGATCTTGGGAGGTTGAGTGACTACCACTAGCCAGAACATGGCGTGGGGTTTGAACCCAGGAGATCTGGCTGTAGCATCTTTGCTCTTTTTTTCATTTTGTTTTGTTTTTTTAGCATCTTTGTTCTTAATACTACCATGCTGTACAGTGAAGCAGGCCGTGAGAAGGGCCTGGACAAGAGCCAGCAAGGTGATTCTTAAGAGTTCTGTGTCAGTTTGGATCCAAATGTGACAGTTAACTCTTTTAGGCAAGTTCCACAGATTCCAAGCCTGACCCCCTCCCCTGGAGTGGGAGGTGTCTCTAACTAGAGTTCAAACCTAATCCTGAAACTGATTGGTCAAAGATAGACCAACCAGCTGTCTCTTTGCTCACCTGTGGCAGGGAATACTGGAACAGGAAATTCTGTCTCTTCTATTCCTCACAAGGCCCAGCAGAAGGACCATGACTCTCTAGGGACTGGGTAAGGCCTTCCCTCACCACAGCCATTAGGCTGTGGTGAAGGGGCTCAGGATTCTTTCCCATATGAACCATTTTCCTCATGATGGAGCCCTCTGTTATCTTTCCTTCTGCTTGTTTAGCTGAGCAGCATAGATATTGCTAAAACCTCTCCCACATGGCCTCCCCACACTAGTGGCTGGAGATCTCTTTAACTTCTCATTTCCTTTAATCAGGGCATGGGCTACTTTCCCATATCCCACTCCCAAATTCTCTAAACTTACTCCAATCTGAAATAAACGTCTGTGATGAAGAAACTATTCTCTATCTAAGTTTGCCCAATTCTTTGGCACGCTGAGATATGAACTCCGGGGGAAGTGCAATGAATGAAACTTCGGGTATTCACGCTGCTGTTAGGAGTCCCCGCCGCTACACAAACAGGAGACTGAACCCACACAGTGACTTGAAACAGGGAAAGTTTTCTATATGGGCCAGGAAGTTTGTCACAAGTTCAAAGCCACCCTGGGTTACATGTTGGGGTAGCTATGCATGGGACAGGGAGGTCCCTCACCAGATAACTCCCTGCTGCAAGGCCTCAAAAGGCAGGATACTAGCTGGCTGGTTAACCTTATTTATTTGTTCACCAACTTGATTTCCCAAGACATTTAGTTGCTGTCACTGGTAACTTTTACCTAACTTGTGTGGTATGTATGTGCACATGCATCCCCTCGAGTGCACGCATGTAGAGGCCAGAGGAAAATGTCAGGTGTCTTCTTGCTGCAGTCAGCTTTCTCATTGCTGCACAAAGAACCCCGACCAAAAGCAAGCTGGTGGGAGAAAAGGGTTTATTTTGGCATACAAACTTGAGGGGAAGCTCCATGATGACTGTGGAAATGATGGCATGAGCAGAGGCCAGACATCACCTGGCCAGCATCAGGTACACAACAGCAACAGAAGAGTGTGCCAAACACTGGCAAGGAGAAGCTAGCGATAACACTCATAATCCCGCCCCCAACAATACACCTCCAACAAGGTTCTAATACCCGAAACGCCATCAGCTGGGGACCAAACATTCAGAACACATAGGTTTATGGGGGGCACCTGACTCAAACCACCACATTCCACCCCTGATCCCCACAAACTAATGACCGTATATGATATAAAATGAAATGTACCCAACCCAACTACAAAAGTGTACAGTTTTTGTCAGTCTCAATGATGTTCAAACATCCCCGTAATTCAAGGTCTTTTAACTGAGCTGTAATTTTTTTTAAAAATTAATGGCACAGAATAAATATTCACAATGCAAAAAATAGCATTGGTCATAACAAATACAGATTGAACCAATACAAAATTTAAAACAGGGCAGACATCAAACTCCAGTAATTCTAACCAGTTCTCTGGAGCTTCAATCCCACCTCTCCAACTCGGCTACTCACAGTCTGGGGAAACTTCATCCAACCCTGGCAGCTCGCCTTGGCAGCCATACAGTCCTGGCATCTCATTGGGTCTCCATTGCAACCCACAGCCCATCCTCAAGGCTCCATTGGGCTTCCACATAGGGCCTTCAACAAGTTTACTTATACTGCCCATGGCCACTTCCAAAAAACAAAACTGTTACACATCAAATGACCCACTTTCTTGCATTTATTATACTCCATAGTACAAGGTGGGAATAAAGCCTACTCTGAAAAAAGCAGGAAACTTCCTTCAGCATTCAGGCCCCTTACTTCAAAGAGTCTATATTCTTCCTGTTTTCCCAATGCAGATCACCTGTCCCAATCTCAATGATTGTAATCTCTTAAACAATTGCAGCTGAACAGGCAGCAGTTTTGGCCCAAAGGTTTTATTTCTTTCTGTGCCATCTCCATTTGCTCACACCAGTCCATTTCTATGCAAAGCAACCCTGAACAAGTTCTCAGGACACAGACAAGCAGAACAGAGCAAGCCTCTCACACACTGCTTCTGTCACCGTCCCTACAAAGTTCTTCCTCACCCTCATACGCCAAACCTCACAGTCCACAGTTCTCACTGCATTCAGGTCATTCAACTCCAACCAGAATGGTCCATGAAGCTATACTTAGAGCACTGCAAAGCATCTCTTAGGCCAAGGTTTCAAATCCTTCCACATTCCTCCTACAGATTGTGTGCACATGTGTGCAAAAGGCCAAGGTGACAGAATAAGGTTTCTAGCAGAAACAATCCCACTCCTTGGTACCAACTGAACAATTGTAGTCAGCTTTCTTGTTGCTGACACAAAGAATCCAACCAAAAGCAAGCTGATGGGAAGAAAGTGTTTATTTTGGTTTAAAGACTCAAGGGGAAGCTCTGTGATGACAGGGAAACATGGCATGAACAGAGGCTAGACATAACTCCTGGCCAACATCAAGTGGAAAACAACAACAGGAGAGTGGGCCAAACACTGGCCAGGTGAAGCTGGTTAGAACACCATAAGCCTGCCCCCAACAACACACCTCCAGAAGGTTCCAATTCCAAAATTGCCA
Source organism: Zapus hudsonius (assembly GCA_004024765.1). NCBI lineage: Eukaryota > Metazoa > Chordata > Mammalia > Rodentia > Dipodidae > Zapus > Zapus hudsonius. The sequence continues at coordinate 8,674 of PVHP010032717.1, read as the reverse complement.
TCAGCTAATGATTAATTATTTAGAACACTGAAGTTTATGGGGGACACCTGCGTTAAACCACCACACCTCTTCTATTGCTCTTCTGCTTTATTTCCCTGAGACAGTCTCTCTCTGAACCTGGAATTCCAAGTTTGGGGGGTTTTATTGTTAGGATGGCTGGCTGACCAAACAGCCCCAGAGATCCTCCTGTTTACACCCCATAAGCATTAGAGTGATGGGCATGTGTGCTATGCAGGTACGTCATGTCCAGCTCTTTACAAGGGTGCTAGAAATCAAACCCAGGTGCTCATGCTTGCACAGCAAGTGCTCTTACTCACCAAGTCATCTCCCCAGCCTTACTTTCCCCTAACTTGATCTGCAAATGAAAAGGCCAAGTTCACCACCCTCTTCCCCAGTAGTGAGGGCTCCCTCACATCCGGGTCTCTGAGCTTAAACTCTTGAACTAGTTTGTGTCATAGCTAAACGCGGCAGATTCACCTGCATTTGAGTGCACCACAGGCCTGAACTGTGTGTCTTTGTCAAATTGCTAGGACAGGAAAGAACTAGAATCCTGGGGAGCTTGAGGAGCAAATCCACAGGTACATCTCCAGGCAGCCTTTGGCCTCAGCACCAGACAACTTGGATTAAGATTCTGGTTCTGAGGACATAGTAGCCACCATCTGTCATTCCAGTCCTCTGGCAAGATGGAGGTCGAGACAGAAGCATCCCCTGAAGCTTGCGAGCCAGCTATCCTGACACCTGCAATGAATACCCAACTCAAACAAGGTAGAAAGCAAGGACTAATACCCGAGATTGTCCTTTGACCTCCACACATGTGCCCTGGCATGCATATGCTTGCACTCAGACATATAAGCACTGCACACACATGCAAAGATTATAATAGTAATAAATAAAAATCTTGATTCTGTGACTTGATGCTCTGGGCATGTTACCCTCTCTGTGCCTCAGTCTCCCTAATGTATAAGTGGAAATCATGGCAATACCCAGTGAGCTAATATTTGTAAAGCACCTGAACCAGAGTTGAAGCCTGAGGAAGTTGCAATAATTCTCCAGTTATTGGGCTGGGGAGATGGCTCAGCGGTTGAGGCACTTGCCTCCACCTGGGTTCTGTACCCCAGGGCCCACAGGGTGGTGGCCCTGGTTTTCCCTCTCTCTCTCTCTCTCTCTCTCTCTCTCTCTCTCTCTCTCTCTCTCTCTCTCTCAGCTTGGAAATGAATAAATAAAATATTTTGAAAATAAATAATTCTCCAGTCATTGCCCAGCAAGACACTTTGAGAGTCATCTCAGGCAACTGTGATATGAGTCAGGGCCGGTAAACTGAAGCAGTAATTCATTTGTTTTACTCCATTCTGGCCTGGAATTCCTATAAAAGCAGCCATAGGGGACACCTACCTCCTCCTATTCCTGGTCCCTGACAAAGTCAGTGTTCAGGAAGTATTTGCTGAATGCATTGAGATAATAGAATGCCTGACAGAAGCAATTTTAGGGAAGAAAATTTATTTTGGCTCCTAGTTTCAGAGTCCCAGCCCATCATGGCATCATGGCAGTGAAGACTAAAGACCTGGTGGAGAATTTCAGTTCATAGCTGCAGAAATGCGTAGCAAGGGATGTTGACGTCATGGCAGACCAGGAAGCAGAGGGCCCAACAGGAGCCAAGAGTAGGTGTTTCAGTCCGCTGTGTTGCTGGACAAACACTTGACCCAAAGCAGCTTATGGGAGGAAAGGGTTTATGTCAGACTTACAAATTCCAGAGAAACACCATCAATGGCAGAAGAAGCTGGCTCATTTCCACAGATCCAAGCAGAGAGACATCAACAAACAGTGAGCAAACACCAACACCATCAATCACAAACAGCCAAAGCCCAAGCTGTTCTCCACATATCTTAGGGCTAGCCTTAAAGATCTGCCCCCAAACACACCTTAGGGCTGGACTCCAAGATCCACCCCCAGTGACATACTTCTTCCCCAGTAGGGCTCTGCTCACTGGAAACTCAAGATTCAAGCCCGAGTATACAGGGCCATACATTTAAACCACCACAGATATAACCTTCAAAGGCCTGTCCCATTCTGCCAGCTTGGTTTCACTTCCCAAGAGTTCTACAGCCCCCCTCCCAAAAAAAATAGTGCAACCATCTGGGAAATAGGCATTTCAAACATGGTTTCTGATTCAAACCCTAACAGTAATTGAGTTGTGACAGTCACCTCAGTGTCCCTTTCTTAAAGGGCCAAACAGAGGCTATGGTGGCCAGACTTCTCAACCCCAGTGTTCTCCCCTCCAGATAAAGAACTTCAAAAGGAACCCACCACCTTCTGACATTGCTCCTAGCTGCTGCTGGAGTCCTCCCTTCCTTAACCACTACTCCTTGAGTCAAGAGCTGCCTGGTCCCTGTGTGTGTAGGGGAGGCAGTGAATCTCAGCACTGAGGTCTGGATACAGCCCCTGTAGAGCACACATGTGCAATGAACTCACAGGCTGAGCAAGCATCTGAGAGTTGACCCCCACTGTCCCTGCCCTGCCTGTGGTACCCACTTCTCCTAACCCTGAAGACCTATGGCTTTCTCCACCTCCCAACTGTTGTTTTCAATGGTCTTCATGTCCCCACCCCCAACAGCCAAATGAATGCCAGGAGCCATCTGTCACCCATGCCTGTGGCAGCTGTTGGGAGCATGCTTGCATCCATACGAAGTGATTTTGTCTGGCCCCATGATAAACCCCTCAGAGGAACAAGGGACGATTTGCTAAATTATTCCGCCTTTACATTAATCCAAGGAAGGTGGACTTCACTGCCCAAGAGAAGGACAGAAGAGAGAGGTCTGGAGACAAGTGTGACCTGAGAAGGAAGTCAGAAGTTGTAGCCTTGGGTCTGTGTGCCTGTGAAAGGAACAATTCCACATTCCCCTGGTGATGCCAGAGCTGGGGTGGCAGAAGTGCCAATCTCTTGGTACCCAACTGAGATGACTTTCCCCCTCACCTTGTTCTGCCCAGCCCCCCTTCTTCCCACTCCACCCCCCACATTAGAACTTTTTCCATGGAATAATAGGGATCCAGGATATTTACTGAAGTCATCTCATTTAATCACCACAAAACCCCTCAAAGAAATAGAGGGATTTGTCCTTGGATTTAGATGGGAAGCAAAAGCTCAGAGAAGTAACTCGACCAGAGTCACAAAGTTGGGGATGGGCCAGGATGGGAACCCATAACAAGTTCCTCTGGAGCCCCCGCTATTTCTCCATCAAAGCTGCAGCCCCAAGGGGGAGGAAAGGATCCCAGCAGCACACTTTTGTGGGTGACAAAGATTCTTGGAGGAGGTAGTGGGGAGGCCTGCCCAGGCTGGGGGGGGGGAGCTTTTGGAGAGTAAACAGGAAGCAACAGTATGTGGAGCACCCAGAAGCCCTGAAGGAATTTCATCACAGCTTTGTCCCTATAAGATGCCAGCCCAAAGATCCACTCTCCTTCCTCTATGCAGAGGACAGTGGCTTCGATCCACCACATCCATGTCTACACACACCACACATACCATGCCTTACACTCCACCCATGCCACAGGTGGTTTCAATGTATGGCCCCAAAGAACCGGGGTGTTTTTTTTTATTATTATTAAGATTGAGTTTACAACTTGAGTCTGCATCTGGCAGAGCCCTGCTGGGGAAGAGCCATGTTACAGGGAGTAGATCCTGAAGGCCAACCCTAAGGTGGATAAAGCAGTGTGAACTCTGGCTGTTTGTCTTTGCTCTGCTTGGATCTATGGAAGGGAGACAGCTTCTTCCATCATTGATGGTGTTCCCTGGATTCTATAAGGCTGAAATAAACTCTTTGCTCCCATAAGCTGCTTCTTGTTGGGTGTGTCCCAGAAACAAGTAACTGCAACACCACAGAAATACAAACCACCACAAATACATACTAAAGCCATATCACATACACATAACACACACACACACACACACACACACACACACACACACACACACACACCACTTAACCACTCACACAATGCACATCACATATATACATCACACATGACCAGCTCATACCAAACAAGACCTAGAATCACTCGTGATTATCTAGACTAGATTGATCTCTGGGCATGCCTGTGAGGGGTTATCTTGATTAGACTAATTGTGATTGGAAGACCCACCTTATTAACTGTGGGCAGTACCATTTCAAGGGCCAATTTAAAAAGGAGAGAGCTGGCTGAACACCAGCATTCATTGCTCTCTGCTTCCTCACTCTGGGCTGAATGTGATCAGCTTTGCTTCAAGCTCCTGCCTTCAGGACTTCCACATCATGATAAGACTGTGATAACCTGGAACTATAAAAAGAAATAAACCTTCCTCCCTTAAACTGATTGTTGTTAAGAATTCTGTTTCAGCAATGAGTAGGTAATGAATACACCATCATTACATATTACCCATGCCCCACACAGACCACCACATACACAGAACACACACTTACTATATATACTATATATATACATGCCACACATATACCATACATTGCAAACACTGCTCACACAACATATGTACACCTCTATACCAAACATATTACATTCATACACATGGACACAGACACTTCCCACTGCCCTACCTCACCCCACCCCACCCCCATAAATGGGTTCCATGGTCTAGTCTCCTGATCCCCACCACCTGTGACAGCACTCCAAGGCCACCTGGGCTCAACATCCAGCAACAGCTCTTGCAGAAGTGCTGAGTATCACCCAGCTTGACAGAATCCCCCAGACCTCCAGCAGCATGGTCACCAGTGGCCAGGCTGCAGAAACTATAAAGCAACAGCCAGTCAGCCAGGCCCCCATCCTGACCAGACAGGACCACCAACCCAAGCATCCAAGGGGCTAGGTCAGAGCCCTGCCCACCCTCCCCATTCTGCAAACTAGGCAGGCTGCAGCAAGCAACAGACCCCAGCAGGAGCTGGAGAGAGCCCCCTCCTTTCTTACCACACCAAAATATCCTCACTCTGTAATTGCGCCTTGCACCAAGCAGAAAATAAACTCTCTGTGGCCATCTTTCAAAAACACAAAGATTCATAGATGATAGATAGATAGATAGATAGATAGATAGATAGATAGATAGATAGATAGATAGATAGATGATAGATAGATACATACATACATACATATATACCATACCATACCACACACCACACTACAGATGGCATTTAGAAATCCAGCACAAATAATGATGATGCTTATTCTATTTCCTGTCCCATCAAATTCTCAGATCTGTAAGCAGAGGTGCAGGGAGAGTTGGTCAGACCTTAGTGGGGCATGAAGAAGTCACGGGGCTCCAGAATGAGCAGAGCGAGATTGCTAGGCCCTCCTCCTTACCCCTCTGAAGGTGTGTGGTCACTGTGCTGCACATAGAGCATTCCACAGCCAGGGTGTCGTCCTCTCTCCCATGCCCTGGATTGCTTCCGGAGAGAGAGTTCTCAAGCCAGGCTTCAGAGCAGAGTATACCACCTGCATGGGTAGATGGTGGGTACCAAAATTAACCCATTGTAGTTTCAAAATACAGATGTGGGGGCATTTCTCCCTGTGTATTATCTGTCAGCAGCAGTGAGTGGGGACTGGATACAGCAGCCTGAGGTGCTCTCAGAGACCTGTATTCAAGTGAAGCTGGATTCTTGACTTTACGGCAGAAGAGAATTTCAGGACAAGTCAGTATAAAGCAGAGTTTATTACGAAGAAAGTTCAACATAGATTTAGACACAGGGGTTAATATAGAAGTGCTTAGGGGAAAGATAAGGCACACCAAAGTGTACATATGGGCTTCTTTGCATGCGTGTGTGTGCACATGCAAGTGTGCATGTGTGTGGAGGCCACGCACATGTGGCCCCTCTCCCCTCTCTCATCAGGATCTTTCTCAGTCGCTGTCCACCTTATTTTTTTATTTATTAAGTAAAAACTTTGTGTGAACAAGTCATGTATTAACACCACCATCTCCCTCCTCCCTGCCCCATTCCACTGAGGGCCCTCAATTGTGGGATTGCTGGTGTGACCATGAGGTGGGTGAGCATCAGTCAGTCACGGGTGGAATCCACCTTATTTTTTGAGACAGGGTCTCTCATCGAACCTACAGCTGGTCGACTGAGCTAGACTAGCTAACCAGTGAGCCTCTGAGATGCCCTGTCTCTACCTCCCCCGAGGCTGGGATTACATGTGTGTAACAGGGGAGCTGGGAGTTAGAACTTAAAGAGTACCCAGCTAATGCCAATATACCTCAGAACTTCAGGAGTACCTGAATTCTTGTCTATAAAATTAAAGAGTTCAAATAATAAACCACCAGAGGATAAGGTATCGTGGGAGACTTTATTTAGAAGAAAATGGGAAGTTACAGAGATCTCCAGTCACCAGTACGGAGAGAACATGTGGGAGAGGTTTTACCAAAATAGCAGAGACTGTGCTGCTCAGCCAAACAAGCAAAAGAAGGAAAGATCATGTGGGAAAGAAACCTGAGCCCCCCTCACCATAGCCATTAGGCTTGGTGGGGTGGGGTGGGGGTGACCTTACCCCAGGCACGGGAGATTCAGAGGTCCTTCTTCTAGGAAGCCATATGGAGGGAAGAGAAGGCTGGACTTTGTTTCAGTGACTTTTATGACCTGAGCCAGGTAAGTCAGAGAGACAGCTGGTTGGTCCATACCTGACCAATCAGTTTCAGCATCTAGGTCTGAACTCTAGCAAGAGACACCTCCCACTCAGGGGAGGGGGTTAGGCATGGAATCTGTTGAACTTGCCTGAAGGTAGGATTTAACTGTCACAATTCCCCCCTCTGAAAAAATAACCCGAACTGCTTTTAGGGTATTGGGGCACAGAATCGAAAAAAAAAAAATCTGCAGAAGAAAAGTACATATATGTTCTAAGAAAAAACTCAAACTAGAATATGCATTTTCATCCGGCAGGAGGCAGGGCAGAGCTCTGGCTGGGTCAAGGAGGAGCATGGCAACATTGGGGGTCTGTCTCCTAAATTCCCACAGGTGCATGCCTCTACAACCAGTATTTTCATTGGTTCTGGAGCTCAGAACCCACCTCCTCACGCTTGTGCTTGACCCACTGCCATCCTCCCATCCAGCATGGGCTTCTGAAGGAAGAGTTACGCTTAGGAGTCTTAGCAGCAGCCCTTCATGCGACTTTGCTGACTCTCAAGCCTCATCTCACGGTGTTGCTAAGAAACTTCTTTGATAGATGAGATTATAGCGTGTATGGGGCAGCATCTGATAAGATAAAGCTATGGATCACAAAGGTTGCTCAAGGAGTTAAGACATGTCCTTTACTGTACGTGAGGTTTCTTGTGAGATTCCTGAAAAACTGAGGGCTTATCACTGGAGAGGGAGAAGGGCCTTATACACTTAGCCTGTAACCATGGCTTGTTGATTTTTGAGCATTCTAAAGGAATCTTGTCCCTGTACACAACCTTCACATAAAATGTTAATTAGGTTAGAATTCTTTTATTTTATTATTATTATTTTTTTGGTTTTTCGAGGTAGGGTCTCGCTGTAGCCCAGGCTGACCTGGAATTCACTATGTAGTCTCACTCGGGGTGGCCTTGAACTCACGGCAATCCTCCTACCTCTGCCTCCCGAGTGCTGAGATTAAAGGCGTGCGCCACCACGCCCGGCTAGAATTCTTTTTAAAACATTATTATTTAGTGTGTATGCATGCACATGTATTGCATGAGGAAAATTTTGGGGTCAGTCTTCTTCCAACTCGTTTTGAGGCAGAGTCTCAGTTAATCCATTCTCCCTTCCCCACATGCCAGGCCAGCAGAAGGACCTCTGAATCTCCAGGCCTTAGAAAGGTAAGACCTTCCCCCACCTAAGAAGGCTCCAGATTTTCCCCACATGAACCTCTCCTTCTCATGATGGGAGCCCTCTGTTACTTTTTTCTTCTTCTGTTTGTTTAGCTAAACACCATAAGTTCTGTTAAACTCTCCACGTTTTTCTCCCCACACTGGTGGCTGGAGAACTCTGTAACTCCCCATGTTCCCTTAAATAAAGTCTCCCACCATACCTTAATATCTGTTGTCTATGATTTTAATTCTTTATCTTTGTAGACAAAAATTTGGGTACTCCTTAAATTTTGGAGTGCATTGGAATTTTTGCTGGGCGTTATCTAAATTCTAACCCCCAGCTCACCCCACTACAGGTCCACCTTCTCTGAGATAGGGTTTCTCACAAGCCTAGAATTTACCAATTAGGCTACTGTTTGGGGGTTGTGGAACCCTGGCCCCCTGCAGGTAGCCCAATTCTCACAGGCCAGCAGGAGAAAGGGCTCCATTGGGGAGAGGTGAGGTGGACAGTTGGACAGACACATGCGACCAGGAGAAGTGTCGGGCAAAGCTCATTTTATTTGAGCACCCAAAGCCCTTTTATAACCCGAGGCTGCATTGTTCAGCCTATTTCTCTCAAGCAATAAGACTCAAACTTTTTGGTGGGAGCCAATCAGCAGAGTACAGCAGAGCAAAGTACACCTCCTTAGGACGCATTGTTTACAGCCAGTCATCAGGGTAGTTTGTTCATTTTCAGGAGGCGGGGTTATTGCCAGTAAAATGAAACTAGCAAACAGGAACAAGGCTTATCAGCTACACAGAATTCAACAAGCAGGATCAAGGCTTATCAGCTACTACCTCTGCCTCCCAAGTGCTGGGATTAAAGGCGTGTGCCAC